>JAJTUV010003448.1:0-55754 GCA_021653895.1 Mastomys natalensis | reverse complement strand
TTGAATTATTATGGGAACAGACAATAAATAAGTGCCTATGTGTTAAATTACTGAGATTTTTTTGTGCATTAATTGAGCTAGTATTGCCTTTGGATAGTACCCTGCTGCACTAATAACATTGACTTATCTCACTTTCTCTTGATACTTAGAAAAGTTGCTTGACCTTTTCGCATCTCTATGATGTCTTCTGTCGAGGGGGCCCCATTTTGTAAATGATTATACAAGTGCAAGGTGGCGCTATTACTATTAAACCTTGCCCTTTGTAAGTAGATAATCCACTGATTTTCATTCAGGAAACTCAGTTAATATATATGCATATAACAATAATAATTGAAGAAGAGATCATGAAATTGGGAAGCAGAGATGGAACATGGGAGGAGTTGTTCGTGGGAAGGAGGGGATAGGATGGTGTAGATGCAGTGTTTACAAATGTTCTCCCCACAAAGTAAAAAGAAGAAAAGTTGTGAGTTACTCAAGCCTCCCTTAAAGGTCTCATTATAAAAGCAAGTCTAATAGGAGGTACTCATAAAGCATCACCCCAGGTCTTTTTTATAATCATCCAAGGATGTAAATGGTCTGCCACCTCCACTTTGCACATGACAACCCGTGTTTAAGAACTTTTTTCAGAGTCACTTGGTATAGATGTATCCAAATCCAGTGCTTAGTTAGAGTTTCTACTACTATGAAAAATATCATGAGCAAAAGAACCTTGGGGAGGAAAGGGTTTATTTCAGCTTATAAGTCTCAGAATACAAACCATCACTGAAGGAAGTCAGTGTGGGAATTGAGACACAAATCATGGAAAAATGCTGCCTCCTGCTTGGCTCAACCTGTTTTCTTATACCTTCCTGCACCATCTGCTCATGGGTGGTACTGCCCCCAGTGACCTAGATTGTCCAACGTCAATCAACAAAGTGTACCACAGACTTGCTTACAGGACAATCTGATGGAGGCATTTTCTCAATTGAGAATCCCTCTTTCCCAAATGACTCTAGCTTGTGTCAAGTTGACATAAAACTAACAAAGACTTCCAGGTTTGCAGAAAATCTCTACTTTTAACCTCTACATGTCTGCCTATTGTTTACTCTGTTTTAGTACCCTAGAATTTTTCAATCTCAGTCTTACTTCACTTTCCTCTAATTTATTCGTCCTTTGCAAAGTGTCGTAATTTTCCCATGAGTTACAGAAATTGATTTCTTTGTGTGTATGGTGCATGCATATGTGCATGTTTATATGTGTACATGTTTATGTAGAGGCCTTAGATCATTTGCCATCTTTATTTTTGAAGCAGAATCTCTCACTGAACCCAGAGTTCACTAATTGGCCAAGGCTAGTTGGCTAACAAGTACAAGGGCTCCTACTGTTTCTACATTCCCAGTTCTAGAATTTTAGATATGTGCCCCTGTGCTGGGCTTTTTACCTGGATGTGGGGACCAGAACTCTGATCATCATGCACTTTACCCTAAGCCCCAACCCAGAAATTCAGTGTTCTATTAAAGTGCTAGGAAAGAACCCTTTGGAGGAACTTGACCATGAAAATTGTAGCATCAATATACAGTGACTGGGAAGAAGCACAGTAGTGGATAGTGTTCTCTGTGTAGGTCTGGCTACTTTGAATGAACTCTCTATAAGACAAGCTCTCTCTTCTCTTAGTCACTGTTCCATTGCTGTGGAAAGACACAATGATCATGGCAACTCTTCTAAAGGAAAGTATTCAATTGGGAGTTTGCTTCCAGTTTCAGAGGGTTAGTCTATTATCATTATGGTGGAAAGCATAACAGCACAAAGACAGGCATGGTACTAGCGAAGTAGCTGAGAACTATATCCTGATCTATAGGCAGCAGAGAAAGAGAAGCACTGGTCTTGGCCGAGGCTTTTAAAACCTCAAAGCCTATCTTCATCAATACAACTTTATCAATGAAGACACACCTACTCCAACAAAACCACACCTCCTAATCCTTCCAAGAAGTTCATCAACTGGGGACTAAGCATGTGAATATATGAGCCTATGGGAGCTACTCCAGTCAAACACTATCCTCCAGTGGTGCCCAATATTTTGGCATTAAAGTAAGATGTTATTACTTGCATAGTTCATGCCAGAGAACCATATAATCAAAGTTTTTTTTTTATTGGAAATTTTATTTACATTTCAGATGTTTTCCCCTTACCCCCTTTTCCCCCTCCCTCCCAGGAACTCCTTATCCCTTCCCCCCTCCTCTTGCCTCTATGATTGTGTACCCCCACCCACCCTCCCCTGTACCTCATCTCCCCACCCTCGAATACCACCCCCCACGACGTCCAGCCTTCATGGGACCAAGAATCTCTTCTCCCACTTATATATAGATCCCTTTGAAAGAGGAAGAGAGGAGCTGGCAAGACAGTTATGTGTCTGAAGGCACTTACTTCCAAGCCCAATGATCTGACTTTGCTCATCATTGTGGAAGGAGACAATCAATTCCTGTGAGTTGTCCTCTGACTTCCAAATATGTGCCATGGCACATGTTCGCAACTGCACATGCTTTCTAACACACATACACTCAAATAAATGATATTTTTAAATGAAAAACCTACAATGTTTCAAATAAATCTACATTTTATGTGTGCAGGCCACATTCATAACTATCTTGGGCTACATGCAGTCTGTGCATCACAGGTTGGACACATGTGTGTCCTGAAGTACTTGTCAGCATTGTGCAAAAAGGGATGCCTCAGACAGTTTTGAATCTAGTAGTTCTAATTACCTGAAAATTGGAAAACAAACTCAGGTTTATGTGCTTGATCTTGGCAAGGGTTGAACACTCTAGTTTGTATGGCCAGTCTGTGCTGAACTAATATCCCATGGGATCATTTTGTCCTGGTTCCCAGCTTTTGATCTCTCTTCTATGGAAATTGAAGAATTTGATTGTCAGACAAGTATGTTCTGTGTAGTTTAAGGAATGGGAGTATGTGACAGTGTGTTCTTATAAAATGGATAAAGTTCGGAGGAAACTGACTCTTGGTTGAGCTATGGCAATTTCAAAATTTGCAAGTTTCTGACATTTGCAGAGCATGAATTTACTCTTGATAATCTTATCATTAGATGTTGCAACTCATGAGAATGACCCTTCCCCTGGGATAGTATTACTGAATTCATCATAGAGGCCAAAAAGAAGGCAGTTTGATAGGCTAATATTTCACTCAGTTTGCCAACCACTCTGCAGTCTAGGCTGTCTTAGCTACACACTAGCTAAAGAGGCCATACTAAGCATGTCTAATTAACCTGCCCAAGATGCACAACCAGAAAGTGGCAAATCCAGAGTTTGAAGCCAGAAAACCTTGGCCTCAGAGTCTATGTCCAAAGTATTCTTGATTTGGAACACATCTGTTTCCTAAATAAGGCATTCCTATAAATCTAAACACACATAGGAAGTTGTTAGGAAGGACTGTGAAGCAAGAAACAAGGATTGCTTTGTCAGAGTCTTCTGGTCAGCCTTGCTGAGCTTGCCCTGTTCATTGTGCATTCCCCACAAAGGAACTTCTGCTGATGCCAAAGTCCTCTCCCTAGGGAACTAAGAAGGACCAAGCAGGAAAGATCTTGCATATCTGAAAGACAGAGCCAAAGAGATCCATGCACTTCCAATTAGACAGCATGCCTTCCATGGCCTGCTCTGCCTTCTACGCCTTCTCAGAGTGTACCCAGAGAGTCTGAGCTTTGGCACAGGCCTGGGAGATTTCATGCTCCTTTCCTCCATGTAATAAAAAAGTCATTTTTTGCCTCAAGCTAAGGAAAACCCTGGCAGTTTTAAACTCGAAATTGTTTGGGTGAAGTTTTTTTTCTTTTTAATATATTAGATTTATTATTGTTGTTGTTTGGAAACCTTGTGGACATTCACAGTTTTTGATTTTCCTTTTTTTTTTATTGAGCTTTTCTGGAAACTTCCATGTAGAGAAAGGCTAAAAGCAGAAGAATGAGATTGCTATTTGAATTCTAAGCTGTGAGGGTGGGTAAGAAGATTTTAAAGAAGACTATGCCTTCTGGATTTGACAAAGGCATGCAACCAGTAGTAAAATTGGATAGCTAGTATAGACATGGCAAGAATGACATCCCCTGTGCTGAACTGCTTCCTAGTTGGGTTTCCCACCTCTCAGAAAGCATAGAATAGAGCAGGAGAAAAGCTTGATGCTGATGGCTTGGAAACTCTCTGATGACTTGATGCATGTGTGCATTGTGAAACTACTGCAATCAAGCTAATGAACATATGGCCAATAAAGAATAGCTGGAATTATATACCTTTCTTAAATGTAGTCTGGGAAGTTTTGCCATGTGCATGTCTTCATTTGTTCCTTAGCCTCCTCCAAAAGGAAAGCAGCAAATGAAGATCCAGCCGTTCCTAATCCAAATCATCCAAGGAAAGTGGCAAAGCAGCGCTTTTACCAAGCCCACAAATTTTCAATGTGGTGGGCAGCTCTCACTCACCACACAGGCTCCAAACTCCATACAAATTTGCCCATTTTCCTCACTTCTCCCTCATTATCTTGGGCCTGCAGCAAACCATATTTCCCTTGACTTTCTGCAAACTACACAATTGTAACCTACAGCCTCACCCACTAACATTGTGTGCTTTCTGCTTTAAGAATCAGGGGTTGACCCAATACGATATGCTCCTTCCTAGAGCTGCCCTTCTCATCTCAGTCTGATTGCTTCCCCTTCTCACTTTCTGAGCAGATGAAACACTCCATTGTCCTTTCTGTGTATTTGTGTGTGTGTGTGGGGGGGGTATGTCAGATAATCTTTATGGAAGAACTACTCCCTTTGCATTTCCTATTCTTGTTTCTAGATCTTGAAGGTGAAAGAAGGACGTAGACCCCATCAACATCTTCCAGCTTTGGAACCAAAGCAAAGAGAGTAGGTACTAGACTTTGGAGTTGCAGCAAATAAAGACATCCCTCTTACCTTGGAGACTTCCCAAGTAAGGAGCAGGCATTTACCCTTCTAGGTTCTTTTGATCAACATATATCATAACCCTAGCCTAGAGGAAGCAAATGTTGATGGTGCTAGAACCTCCAAACCTAACATTAACTCCTCACCTATAACCACTATCAACTCTCCTGCTTTTCCAATGTACTCCATCTCACCTCACACTCATGTTTTAAGATGCTCACAAGTACCTCCAACTTCTAAATTCAGGTACCCGAGCACATTTTAAAGCACCTTTTCTTGAATAGGCAATTGGTACCTTTTGGCTAAACTAGCGCTACATTCTTGGCAACTTCCCACAAGTTCACCTGAGCCACATAAGTGACTTTTAGTTGAGGTAGGCCATTATGTTCTTACTTCCTCAAAAACTCTGTTCACACATCCTCCTTTGCATTAGAGTTAGGCTACAAAGAAAATAATTATCTTAAATCTTATTTTCCATGTCACAGTATGAAGATTTATCCCAGGCAGAAGCTTGAATCCTTAATTGTACTCACAACATTGATCGGAGCAAGTATAAAATATATGGCTATGAGTTCTGGTGGGCACCACTGCTTTAGTGCAATTAACATCTACTGTTAAAGTACCATCTTATGCATAAAGCAAAATTAAAAAGAAACTCAGAATGCTATATTCCACTCAATAAATATTACTATTGAATTCAAAGACAAGGAGTTCAGGCTTTCATTTTTAATTCCATTACTGAATGATTACTGAAGGAACATAATAGTAAGGAATGTAAATTACTTTGTAAATTTCTGGTGAGGCAGACAAGCACACAAATTAGGATTCAATAACATCAATGTTAAACTTTAAAAGTTCTGTCTGGTTATAATATTTTCAAGCTACTTCTCTAGATAAGGAAGGTCTGTAACTGGACATGAAATCTTTTCTGAAGGAATTAGTGTAGTGCCTTGTACTCTGGTTGCAATTGGTGGGGAGCGGAAAAGAAAACACTTGTGTGTGATAGCAAGGCTGCAAATTTTCCCTTTCTAGACTTATTTTCTTCTTCGAGTGTCACCTTTCTTGCCCCTGTCTGTTTTCTCTATGGCAGGCAGTGGCCCGAGTTTGCAAATTCTACCTTAGAGTGCTACAATTAGAATTGCTATTCTTTCCCTCCAAGCTACTCAGCCAGCTATTAGGAGAACGCAGCTGATTAAACAAAGTCACACTCCAGTGTTGATGACTAAAAGTCTTAATGCTCCCTGGGGTGTCTGCATCTGAGACCTTTAGCCTGCAATGGTGGAGTTTCAAACAATGCCATAGGCTGATGGGGATATAAATTTTGGTGGTGGTAGTAGGGGGAGGCATGTGTTTTGATGCTAGTGAAATCTAACTGAAGATGTTAAAGAAACAGTTATAAAATATTTTTATCAAATGATGTTTGCTTTCTGCCAGGCTTGAAATGATTAGGGAATAGGTCTTACGGTGTTCTCCTAATCTCAGCTGCAGGTGGTTCTAGTATGTGGGGATGAAAATGTTCTACTTGGTGATTCATTCTCAGTGAATGGGGTTCAGTTCTCTAGTAGAAATCAAACACAGTTTTACTATCTTACAAGGAGATGAGTATTTGGGAGGATAAAACCAGATACTTATTGTGTTTCTAGTCTTCTACACACTTTTTATATAACTAGAATGAGCTCACACAAGAAGTACAGAACAAATTTAAATAACTTTCAAATAATGGTTTCTGCAAGCATGTACTATGCATATTCCTGAAATTATTAAAGCTTAAAATGACACTAACATTTTAGGTCACTTGGTATTTATTCATTTAATCTTTTAAAAATGTTTCACTTATTGCTATTTGTGTGTGTGTGTGTGTGTGTGTGTGTGTGTGTGTGTGTTTATGAATGTGAACACACACATGCTACAGAAATCATAGGACAACTTTTTGGGAAGTTGGCTCTCTATCTTCTGTTAGATCTAGGAATCCAACCCAAGTCTCATGTTTTCATGGCAAGTAATTTTAACAACTAAGCTATCTTGTTAGCCATTATTTAATCTTTGTGGCAACTAACTTGCTGGTACCATTATCTACTCCATTTCATAGATAATAAACCAAGAACACCATGTAGTTAAATCATCTGTCCAATGGTATATAACTAGTAAGGGAAAAGCTAAGGTTAGAATACAGGGAGTATAATCCCAGGCTTCACATTCTTACTCTAGACCCTATGTCACTCTGGTAGTCATTAAGAGACACTAGAAAAGCTCTTTACCCTGAAGAGTACCTAGACTCAGTTGCTAGACAAATGTTTCACCCCTTTCATCATCCTTAAATGGTCATAATTCAATTTAAGTCCTCAGCAAGATTATACCTTTTTACATCTTATGGATTGTCATGACCATATGAAAATCAATATCATGCAGGATAAAGCTAAGACCACTAAGGGTCCCTGGTGCCATCACTTTTATTTCCTTCCTGCTTTTATGTAGCATGATCCCATCATGGTGAATTTAACTCAAGTGGTCAAGGACCCCTTGGTATTCCAGAGCATTTAGGGTAGATGCTCCTGTCTTACCTTCTACATATTTTCCAACCTGTTGTGTAATCTTTGCAGTGTACCATTTTCACCCTACATTTTCTTTGCCTATCTCATGTAATCTTGCTTTATAAACCCACCATTCTTTAGCCAGAACCACAGTGAGTGTGTGTGTGTGTGTGTGTGTGTGTGTGTGTGTTTAACCACCAGTTCTGCTGCCTTGTTTAATGTTGTTGAAGGCAATATTGCAGTAACTTTTCCTGGGATGATATGAAGAAATGTCTATTCACCCCATATAGGGTACCAATGACTGATCAAAGTCTATCCTGGTGAATAGGGTTTATTTGGAATTAGTTAACAGGAGTCTAGGCAACTTATAGGCAGACATACCAATGAAGATTTTTCCAATACCAGGACCTTCTGGTGCTGCCTCAAAAATTATTTATGTGAGATTTCTGGTGTTTTCCCTCTCTTCAGTGAAGGACTTGCTGTAAAGCTAATCTTCTTAGTAGTTCATGGGTAACTGCAGGTGCTCTGATTTCAAGATAGCTATGACCATATCATGCTTAGAGAATAGTTACCACAACAGACATAGTGCTCCATCCGTGAGCTATCCGTGTTCATGCCAGAACTGCACCTGAAGCTGTTTTATATCATGTCTCATTCCAGATGCTCTATTTGTCCCTCCTATAGCACAAGTGTCTCTTTTTCCAGACTCTCCTAGATTCACTGGCCTCTAGCTATCCTTGGCTTGGAGACCATAGTCTTCTCAATGTGTTTTCTTTGCAGACTTAGTTTTTGTAACCTGGGAAAGTAGCAGGCATTAACATCAAAGATCTAGGGGGCTCTGTCTGTCTTTCGTGACCTACTAACAGAAGACCTACTTGTAGACCAGATTTTGTTGGGTACTGCTTCTGGCACCTGATGCCCCTTGAGACAGACCTGGTCCTATTAGCCAAGGCTTGAGCAACAGTGCTTTATTTCTTGTTGGCATTTCTGAAAACTGAGAGGTTACTAGGGGATTTCTGAGCCTTGAATTGATTAGCAGTTAATGATGTGTGTTTTGATGAGAGTATAAAAATTTTTGTTTATCTACTTGAGAGGAGGAAAACTGGGAATAAAAAGGAGAGAAGAAAAACACAATTCTCAGAATTTCATTGAGGTCTTAAATATGCAGAGCTGCTAAGTTCCAAGCCATTGGTGGAAATTTCTCTGGGTGTTGATTTTACATATCAACTCTCAGAAAAATTCATGAAGTGTTTTGCTTCACCTAAAGCCATCAGGAGACCCATAGAAAGTTCAGAGGGACCTACCCTTCTGAGTCATGTATAAAAGAGTTTTCAAACTTTCTCTTGAACCATTAATGTTGAAGCTATTGCTCCATCAAGGCAAAATATGGTAAGCTAAGAAGAACTAGCCTTGGGAATCCAATTAACCTGGATTTGACCTTCATCTAGCCAATTCAGAGTTCTCAACCTCTCTGCGTCTTCACTTTCATTTGGAAAGTGGAACACTACCATTTAATCTGGAGGGCTGTCATTAAGACAAATAGTCCACTAAGTGAAATTAACTAGCATGGACAAGATGTTCGTGAATGCTGCTTCTGTTTCTAACACCCCTCTCTACCTTTTTCTACAGAAGGAATAACCTTTCCATTCTTCAAAGTACTCATGACCTCTAAGTAACACTAAAAATGTTTGAAAAAGCCATAGAGAAACATAATATTTTATGTTTACTTAAAGTACATATGTATGTATATATATGTCTTTATATATTTATACATATTTACATATAATATACATTAGAGTTGTTAGTTAAGGGAAAATGAGAGAGCCTCTGAAAATAATATAGGCTATTGCCATTGACATTGGTTACTTCCCAGAATGTGAAGCTATTGCTGAAGACACCACACACTTCAGACACAATGCTTAGAAGAATAAAGTTGGAACTGACCTGAAACCTCCTCCCTGAGGATTAGCTCTCATAGTATCAGAAAGTCTTATGTAAGCTGCCAAGGGAGAAAGGTAATCAATAGTCCTACCAAGCTGTAAAGCTTATGAACCATAATTACCAGCATAGAAAGATATACCCAAGGGTGCAATGGGGGCACTTACATCTTTGATTTAACCATCAGCCATCTAATTAGATTTAAATCTTGCATAATAGGAGGGAATTCATGCCTGGTACTGTAAATCCAGCCAACGATCCATGGCTGGTGAGGTCATAGGCCCTGGAGGGAAACCTACTACTACCACTTCCCTAAATCCAGTATACTTTCTAACTTCACTCTAAATACTTAACCTTATACCCAAGAAAAGTGTGGCTCTCATCCTTAATCAAAGATGCTTCCTTTAGCAGCAGAGACCTTTGTAGAAACCTACAGATGATTATGTAGAGAACAATGGACTGTGGGCTGCTAAACCCCAATTGATATATCTACCACATGATCCCTACACCTAAGGTACAGGGTATGTTGTGGGAAAGGGACAGAATGATTGTCAAAGCTGGAGGACCAGGATGTCTGTTGTGAGATATTGTCTTCCATATATCACATGGAAGCCACAACAATAAAATCTCAACAGAATGGTTCCATAAACCAGACCTGCACAAAGACAATACCTGTTGATATGCCTATATGAATGGGGATATCTCACAAGGCTGTACCCTTATATGAACAACTTTACACACTTAATGTCTGGTGAGAGAAGGAGAATCAGTCTTCTCCAAGAACAAGTCCCTTTCCCTGTATATTATCCAATCCCAGGTGGTCAGCCCTAAACACTTATGAGCAGCACTAAGTGAACGCAACAGGCTGTGTGTGTGTGTGTGTGTGTGTGTGTGTATATATATATATATATATATATATATATATATATATAAAATTAAAGAGATCATGAATTTGATAATGATTAGGTGTGTACAGGATGAGTTTAAAAGAAAGGAGAACAAATGGAAATGATCTAAATACTATACTCGTGTATGAAAATCTGAAATCTTTTAATTAAGGAGAGCAATCCAGTAAGCAGCACATCTCCATAGTCTTTGATTCACTTCCTGGCTCGAGGTTTCTGCTGGAGTCCCTTTGACTTCTCTCAATGATGAACTCTGATGTGAAATTAAAAGTCAAATAAACCCTATCTTTTTGCTCCCATGAATTTTTAAATTAAAGATTGTTTTGCTTTAAAGCACAGTTTGAAATTGCTATTGTATGAGGCCCATTATCTGTTCTCTTAGGTTTACCGCTAAGCATTGTAATTTTATTTGAGCAACTGTAAATGGTATAACCTTTTTAATTTCAATGTTCATTGTTAGAACTTAGAATAGATTTATTTTCTTACGTTTATCTTATATTATACAAACTTGCTGAACTTATTCTTCCAGGAGTGTTTTGTCGATTTCCTATGTAGATATTCATGTTATTTGAAAATACTTTACATTTTTTTCTTTTGCCAAAAGAAAAAAAAAGAGAACATAATTAGGTCAAGGTGGTTAACATTTTCTGAGGTCTTGGGTACTGTTTTCAAAACTAAATCACCACAGTAATAGCCATTTTAAAATGCTGATACTGGACTTTGACAAATGGTTTGAGCCAATCAACTTAATTAAGGTTTGCTTTCCAAGTGAACCCACGAAAACAATGTTGCTTGACACTAGTCAGCCCTCTTCATAAAAGGCTGCCAGTTATATTGCAAATGAATATTGATGAGTCCAAGCAGGTTGAGGTGAGAGGCCAGGTGAGGATCATTACCTACTGCTATTTCAAAAGCAAATAGGAACACATCTTAATGGTCAGTGGCAGCAGCAACAGCCACCTTATTAGAAGAGCAGCATATACTGCATTATAGTTAGCATCTTCTCTGAAGATTTTACGGTTGTTCATATGAGACGTTAAGTCTGTGGGTAACTGAGAACATTAGCAGATCTCATCTTTTCCCATTGAACTATCTTTGCTGCTACAGTTGAAAGACTCAGATTTGTTTCTTGGGTCATCAAGGGAAAATTATTGAAAAAGGCAGCTCTAAATATGTCATATAGATATTGTCACACCCAGAATATTCCACACAATCACATACATATTCATCAGCAAATAAAAAACAAATCTTTTAGCCTAAGATGATTTCAGTATGATTCTTTATCCTTGCATCTTAAAACACATGACAATTGTGTTCTAAGCATAGAGGCTTATAATAAATTCATTCCCATTCTGACACAGTTTTATAAAATGATTTTAATAAAAGAGTCCATTTCCAGGTCAAACATGGTGACATATGCCTTTAATCTAAGCACTTAGAAGGCAGAGGCAGGTGCAAGTTCCAGGCCAGCCATGGCTATATAATGAGACCCTGTTTTAAAAATATTGTTTTTTTCTTAAGTAATGCTCATCAGGAACCTTTCCAGGTCTGAGCATTATTTAGTATGCTTAGAACAATCCATTCAAGGAAGCTGATTATTCTTTACAAGAGGAGTTGAAGTGAGTTCATTGCTAGTGAGCTTATATTAGCAAGTTATTTAAAAATGGGCCATATTACACTTATTCAAAGTCATAGAAGTATTAAAAAAGACTTTCAAGTTTTCTCCCATGGGGATGGAAGTGGTAAGGGATATAAGGGTGAATTTTCCATGCAAACCAAAGGACACAAGCTGATGGGGAAGTTCTTGGGGGAGGGGCTATAGTCAGTCATTTGGAGAAAGTCAATGGGATATTTTATTTGGTGTTTGAGAAGAAATGGACATATAATTTCATCAATAAAACTCAGATATTTCATGTTTTCTAGAGCCCAAGAATTTTCTTCAACCAATCTGAAAACCAGGAGACAGATCAGTATATATGCTTGGTGTTCCAAGGTCCCAAATATGCATTCATCCAGTGAGAGAACCACTTCATGTACACAAATGTTTGAAAGATATTCCAGTAGTCAGTTCAGCTCATTTTTATTCTGTCCTTAAACTCTTTGGGAAACTACTGGTGGCTACTTTAAAAACTGTCTCCAAGACATGATGTGCTGATAGGTCATGAAATTTAGTGGGTGAATAAATGAGGGGGAAAAGGTTATTGGCCTCAAGGTACTTATTAATTGTAAGGGAAGACAGTAACCAAGCCAGCAGACACATTTTAGCAAATGATCAAAGTTAGCATCAACATTAATCAGGCATGCCAGTATCATGTCTTTCTGATATGATGTCCCAAAAAGGCATTTGCTTGATATTCTTTCACGAAATGCATGACCTCGGTCTCGTTATGAAGAAAACATCAGCTGAACCTAGATTCCAAGACATCCAAGAAGATAACTAACACTGTTTTCCAACAGTGTCAAAGTCAGAGTAGACAAAGAAAAGCTCAAGATCTGTCATAGTAGATCCTGGAACAAAAAGGGTTAGAGGAACTACTGATGTAATTCAAATAACTCATGAAGTTCAGTTGGTAGTACTATACTGCTGGTAATTTTCAGTTTCTGAAGATTGCATGGCAGATACATAAACTGTTAAAGTTAGCAAAAGCTGAGTAAAACGTATACTTTCATTCTTAGTGCTCTTAGCAGTTATTCTGTAAATCTAAACAGGTTTCAGAATAAAAACTTAGAAAAAGAAGTTTATTGGAAACAGGGGAATGCAAAAAACAATTCAATCAGTTTAATACTATCCCACCACATGCTCAGTGATACTGTGAATCAGTTGAAGGTGCATAATTATCTTTCTTCACGTTCTGTGTTTAATTCCTGCAAGTTGTAACTTGTGCAGATCATCTTAGTCCCGTGGGTAGCCTAGGAAAATGATATTTCATGTTTCAAGACTATAAGGGTGAAATTGAGAAGAGCCTTTCCAGTCTGATTTCACAAGCTTTATTACATATGAGAACTGTATCTGCAAAGGAAATGCCTACAGTGTAAAAAGAGTTTTTAAACAGTAACATAATATGGACTGAGCGGGTTGTGTTTATATATTTAGGAATACAATATGTGTATATGTATGTATCATCCATCCATCCATCCATTCATCTATCCTATCTATCTATCTATCTATCTATCTATCCATATATATATGACAATGAAAAACGAGGCCATGAATTTGAAAGAGAGCAAAGAAGGTTATATGGGAGGGTTTCAAAAGAAGCAAGAGAATAGGGAAATTGATGTAACTATATCATAATCTCAAAATATAAAAGAAAAAAACTAAAAGACAAAAACATAGAAGAGAGGATTTCAGGCAGGAGGATTGCCAATTACTTGATATTTTTCTTAAAAGCTATGTGCTTCTTTTGAGTCAGAATCCAATTGTTTCAAGTCTTCATTAATCAGTGACACCATTCATCAAATAGACACTTTGGCATAATGAGCGCTCATAAATATAGTGTTTGTGATCTTTCTTAGAATATTAGAATGAGGAATGGGGGTGGAAGGAGGGAAATCATGCCGCACCCTATCTTCTTATTCTCAAGCAGGCTTCCATATGCCACACTGAAATAACATTCTGTCATCTTTTCAGTTTTTCAGTTTATTCTCTCTCTCTCTCTCTCACTCTCTCTCTCTCTCTCTCTCTCTCTCTCTCTCTCTCTCTCTCTCACACACACACACACACACACATGCACACACACACACACATGCACACACACACACATGCACACACACACATGCACACACACACACACACACACACACACACACCCCAAATGAATCCAGGGCATCTGCTCCGACTTCCTAATTGAAGCAGTTCAGGTCAAATCATGGTTGTTAACAGAAATAAACCTAATCATTTGTCACAGCGCTTAATTTCACCTGTGCTGCCTGCTTCCTGCTGTTATTTGTACTTATGGCGGATGATAAAAAGCAGTTGCCAAAGTCTCTTCATAGGAAAAGAAATCCCAGCTGGGATCCAAGTGAAAGCACCTGGGGGCTATGGATCAGCTGGCATCAAACAAGGATTTTGCCAGCCTTAGTTGGCCCTCAGGTTGATTGAAATGAGCAGATCCACTTCCAAGCACTGTTCTGGTTTCAAATGAATGAGCCTTTAGGTGTCATTCCTGAGAAAATATCAAGTCCTCAGAGACCTGCTCTCATTATAGCACCTCTGAACAAACTTCCCCCAGGTTTCTAAGAGTGCAATGTATATACTTGCTACCATCTGTGTGTTAAGATTGAGACTATCCCCATACACACTGGAAACTAGAGAATCACCACTGACTTCCTGAGAAAGAAGAGTTCTCCTTGCACATAATATTTGTGCATTTGGAGCAGTGACAGTTGTTTGGAATTTCATGATTTCAACATTTTCTCCAATTTTCAGCCTGCTAATGGTCTGCAGACTAGGAAAGAGTGCTAGTTTGAGATTTGTCTTACAGATAGAGAAGCAGGTATGGTAGGTGGGTCTTTTAGCTAGTCAGGCAATCCATCACTACCACATAGGGGTTTGTTGGAGCTACTATGTATTACATCCTAGCAAGAGAATGTTCTTGCATTCATGGAATCCATACATTGCTATGACACAATCCAGGCTGTGATCTGTGAGTAGGGTGTGTGTTCGATGTTTCTGTGTATGGGGTAGAATGTTATTTGGAATGGGAGAGGACAGAACCTATGAGGAGAGATTGAGGAGTGCCAGGATTTCCTCTGAAATGACTGAGTTGTACCCACTGAAGCCATTGGCATTAAGGACATATAGACTTCTGCTTTAAGCCAGAGGTTTCAAAGACTGGCTAAGCATGAGTCATTGGAGCATTTAAGCATTGGAACATTGGAAAAGCTTAGATTCCAGTAGGAGAAAGTGCAAAGAGAATCCCCAAAGTGTCTGAGACCAAGATTCAGGTTTAGGAAAACTATTTTTGTTTGTTTAGTTTTTATAAAACAGAATCCCAAAAGAAAACACAGTCCAGCCAAGGACTGGAGCTCATTATGTAGACCAGGCTGGCCTCACAGAGATATGCCTACTTCTGCCTTCTGAATGCTAGGACTAAGGCAAGTATCACCATAGCAGGCTAAAGTTATTTTTTAAAGTTTGTGTGTGTGTGTGTGTGTGTGTGTGTGTGTGTGTGTGTGTGTGTTATGTGTTGTAGCAGAGCCCAGAGGAGTATATTGGACACCCTGCTCTATTATCCTTCACCTTATTCCTCTGAGAAAGCTTTCTTTTTGAACCTGGGGCTATAATAGTAATCAACAAGTTTAAGTACTCCTCTTGTTTCTGCTTTCTCCATTGGTGCTAGGGTTATAGGCTCAGGTTTGCCCACACCTGGTTGCAGGGGGTTTGAACTCAGGTCCTCATACTTGCGTGTACAGCAAGTATTCCTGCTTGTTGAATCATAAACCAAGCTCATGAGAGTCACCGTTTTTGAACATTCTTAAATGGTTATTATCCTTGACAATTATTCCTGACTTTATACAATACCATAAACTAATAATAACAATAACCACATGCATCAGTTACTACATTTAAAGTCAAGAGTTTTACTCCCATTGTCCTTTTAACCCTCACAGTCAGCCTATGAGAAAGATTCTTTTATTCTCAATTTGAAGGTGAAAAAAACCTGAATCTCAAAGAAATAATATAATTTGCCCAAGATGTCTCAGTTCATACACAAATGCTCTGACATCTGAGCCTAGGATCTTCCTTTACTAGCTCATAAAGCATTGGGTGGTTGTACCTTCTCTGAGATAATATTGGCTCTAGGAGAGAGAGAGAGAGTAAAGGGGGATGTAACTATGTCAAAAAAGGATAAAGCACAGTGTGTCTATGTGTGACTGTGTGTGGTTTTTTTTTTTTTTTTTAATTTTTTTTTCAGCAAATCAAAAAAATTTAAAAAGCATTCAAACAGAATAAAATGAAAAGAAACAAACAAGCAAAATACCAAGGGTCAGATATACTTATACAAGAATTCTATAGAGCCTTCAAACAAGCAATACTTTTTGAGTTATGTTTAAAAAAATTCAGAACCACAATAGGCTCCTTCACAAAGCAAATAATATTGAAATAGTGAAATCAAGTATAAACCCAACAAAAATATATAAATTATAGTCCAGTATCCCTCATGAGTATACATACAAAAATTCTCAATGAAGTAGTTGCAAACTGAATACAAGAGATATAAAAAAATAATATTCCATGAATAACTGAATAACTGTTTTTTTTTTTTTTTTAGAAGACCATACTCCATATACAGGCTGCATGTTTTGGGATAGCCCCCACTCCAGATGTTTGAGACCTGCATGAAAACCAAGCTGCACATTTACAACATATGTACAGGGAGGCCTAGGTCCAGCCCATGGAGGTAGATCTGTGTAGACTAGGTATGCTCCACGGCTGGTGATTCAGTCTCTGAGAGCTCCAAGGGTTCAGGTTGGTTTACTCTGTTGATCTTCCTGTGCAGTTCCTATCTCCTTAGGGCCCACAGTCCTTCCCCCTATTCTTCTATAAGAGTCCTCAAGCTCCATCCACTGTTTGGCTCTGGATGTCTGTATCTGTCTGAGTCAGCTGCTGGTTAGAGCCTCTCAGAGGACAGCTTGCCCCTGTCTGTTCTCAGGCTGGAGGTTTAGATCCTGGGAGCTCTGGTTGAATCTTTTGATACTCGTTCTAAAAAGGACAAAAGCACCCTCACTTTGGTCTTCCTCCTTCTTCTTGAGTTTCATGAGGTTTATGCGTTGCGTCTTAGGTATTGTGTGTTTTGGGGCTAATATCCGCTTATCAGTGAGTGCATACCATGTGTGTTCTTTTGTGATTGGGTCATCTCACTCAGGATGATATTTTCTAGCTCCATCCATTTGTCTAAGAATTTCATGAGCTCATTATTTTTAATAGCTGAGTAGACTGTGTGTGTTTTAACACACGAGTGTTCACAATATGAAAAACAGATGGAATACTGAAGAAACGGTAGATAACTAAGCTCAAGGAAGATGTTGTGGAGAACTCAAACATGAATGATATTATTTCAGCCAAAACCCCAAGTATGAATCCAAGCTTTGCTATTGGATAATTGTACGACTTTAGGCATAATGACTGAAGGCCTCTGTGGCCTTAAGTTTTTCTGTCTTAATGATTTGAACCAGTGATGATTCTATTGAAGGCTTATAGGTTATACAAAGGATTTGGATACGTAGCTTGTAAGAAAGCTTGATACGTGGTAGGGCAGGCATTTTAATGTGAAGATGAAGGGGAAGCCTTCTCAAGGGACTGTTGTCCTTATCATTATCCCAAACTATAAGTTGTAATTAGAAATAACCCAATAAAAAAACTAACTACAGATACCGTTGAGAACAAAATTCCTCTTAGAAAGTTGTCTGTGACATTCTGCATCTTTTCCCACTTATTTATATTTATTTATTTATTTCCAATTTCATTTTTTAGTCCTGGCTGATCCAAACTAACCTCAGCCATCCTAGGATAGGACTACAGGCATGATGACATTGCATTTTCGTATATGAAAATGAAGGTGATTCAAAACACAGATGTTATTTTGCCCTTATAAGGAATTATAAGAAACCTGGGAAATTGATAAGGACTTAGAAAGTGAGACAGTTGCTTTCGAGTACCAAGATGGTCATAAAAGATGAAGTGAATGTCTTACCTTTAGTATCTTGTTCTCAGAAATGGCTGTGTGGTTGAGGGAATTGATGCTGGTTCCAACCAGGGAAGAACTAACTCTTCTCTTACATGAACTTTTGTATAGCTCACTGTGAGTTCTGTGGTCCCTGGAATTGGTGATGGGTCTGGATTCTGAATTTATATATGATGGTGAAAATTGGTGGGAAAGCATTTAGAAGTTATTCTACAAAATCAAGAGGCAGAGCACTATATAGCCAAAGTCTGAAAAAGAGGGAACAGTAATACTCCAAAATTGGAAAGATATAATAGTCCCAAGGAGAGTAATTAGATAACATGGAAAGGATTCTTGGGAAGGAAAACAACCTCTTGGGAACATTTTCTACATGTCATGACGTGTGTAAAATAGTGTTCTTTTGAGAGAAGAGGCAGAAACTGCCTTCAGTGAATTAGAGAAAGTCAGGTGAAAATTGAAGATGATAAAATACTTGGGCTAGGCAATTCCAATCCGATTCTTGGTGCTGTATTGATAAAGCTTAGACTTAAGTAAGATTTTAGCCTATAACCACAATAATGAGTGAAGTATTATTACATGGAAAACATGGATAAATCTTACAAAAAGCATAGTGTTAAATTTTAAAAGGTAGACACAAAAGTGTATATTAAATGACTTCATTTATGTGAATTTTCTGAAAAAAGTTTTAAAGTCAGTTATCAGGTATCAGTTATTTTTGAGGGATAGTAAGTGGGAGGAGCTATGAAAAGAATTCCTCAGGTTTGATCTTATTTTTTTTTTTAAATCTGGGTGGATACTAGTTATACAAGTGCATTCAGTTTATAAATACCTAATAATTGCTTAATCACAACTTTTGGATTTTCTGTATATATTATTCTTCTAGAAAAATTAGGAAACCAAGATATAATCTATGAACAAGATAATAGTTCATTTCAAGAGGAACAACTCCAAATATCAACAAGAGTTTATTTTCTTTACACCATGAAACCTTTTCTTTCCTGAACTGCTAATTCTTCAACTTCATTTGCTGTTCAGAATATCCCTAATAGGTCAGCCTGGGTCTTCCAGATGCATGTACTGAGATGGATTAGTTGCATTAGTAGAAATTCCGTTGAAGGAAAGAAGGTGCTACAGTGGGGAAGTTGTTAGGTCAAAATGCAGGTATACTTTCTGTATTCTCTGCCCTGGGAGCAGCTCTCCTTCCTTGGCCCCTCGCTCCTGATAATGTATGCCTGCTCCAACTTCATCTCTAACTGTCCCTTGGTCAAGAACACCTCTCAGCTGTCTGCAGTGGTGTTAAACCAGCCAGAGACATTGACAGAGAAGTGCCTCAGCAGCTGGCAGTCTACAGTCCTGTGACCTCACTTATCCCTGGCTGAAGCTTCCAAACCAACATCATTTCAAGGAATGTCGACACAGCTGCCAAGTTCATTTGGGGCTGGGGCTACCACAGTTGGGATGTCTGGCTCTGGGCTGGGATTGGGCTGTTTTTGGAAACATCATCATTGGCTATGCCAGGAACCCTTCTCTGAAGCAAAGCTCTTCTCTTATGCAATTCTGGGCTTTGGCATCTCAGAGGCCATAGAGTTCTTTTGCCTAGTGGGAGCCTTGTTCATCCTCTTCACCATGGGAAGCAGCTGTTTCCACTTCCACCTCCAATACTTCTTTCTCCCATGTCTCATCTGCCCTGTATGCTGCTTTTCCTGCACTTACCCAGGAAGTCTGGAGAAAGTGGTTGGCTCAGGGTTTGACATAGAGAAGATAAGATAAATACTCTTTTAATCAAAAATGCAAGTATGTTTCATTTGACAGGATAAAAATGATAGGGGAATATAAACTATAGGAAGCCCTTTGGATCATAACATGATCTAAGGGTAGGCTGATGGTGAGTTATGAGGCAAATATTGACTAGTGGAGGAATAGTGTACTGGGCAAAAATAATGTTCTATCAGTATCTGTGCCGTGGCCCTAGTTGAAAATATGCAAGGGAAGGATGGCCCTGGTTCAATGGTGTAGTGAATTTTAAAAGATGCAGCTATTTGAAGCTGTCACTCAAATATACTTCCAGTAGGAGGTCCTCTAGAAAAGATGTCTGGGCAGTGCATGCCCGTGCCAACCACACTTAAGTGTATGGTAATGTGTGTGATAGGAACTGGCTACTGCTTATTCTCATATACTGTCTAAGCATGTATCGCTACTGCTTGTGAACAAGGGAAGATGGTGCAATAAAATGCAGTAAATTCCACGTAATATGACTGTTTCTAAATATAGTGTTTTTCTAAAGCTAGCTAGAACACAAAGAGAACTTCTTAAAGGGCACAGCTTTCTGGAGGAAATCTTTGAATTACTAAAAGGAATCTGACTATTGTTATGTTTTACTAACATCATGACACAAAAGAATGTGAATGTTGCATTTTGACTCCTCTTTCATTCTCAAGATTGATAAACTGGTGGCTTAAATTAGTGAAACCGTTCCTAGAACATTTGGATTAATTTTTCATTCATTAAATCATCTAGGCCTACAAATGGCCATTTTTACTAACCTCCCAAGGGGCCTGAACATATTGACAAACTTGTTGATTCTAAATTCTTTAGTTGTCATTTGAGTTCCAAGTATACATGCTACCACCACAATCCCTCCTTAAATATATATATGTGTGTGTGTGTATGTGTATATGTGTATATATGTATACACATATATATGTATATGTGTATATATATATGTGTATGTATATATGTGTATATATATATATATATATATATATATATATATATATATTTTCTTTATTAGAAGAGGTGATCACAAAAACAAACTCTAAATGATGGTTAATAGAAACCACAGGGGTCTTTTAAGCCTGATAAAGGACATGCATGAAAACCACCAATGTGGCAGCATCACAGTTGATGGAAGAAAAACTGAATGCTTCCTCACTCAGACTGGGAACCAGATTAATGCCTTTTATTCATCATAACTCCAAAGATTCTGACAACAGCAATAAGAAAGGAAAAAGAAATAAAGGGCACATAGATTAGGAAAGAAGTAGACTGTACCTATTTGCTGAGGACATGATTGTCTGCAATTACAAAAGTCCTAAAGAAGCCACAAATCCCCAGTAGTACAAGATCATAGGATATAAACTCAACACATAAAGATAAGTTATGTTTCTATAGAACATGAGGGAATAGAAATGTAAAACCCTGTATTATCACACCAAAAAGTTTCAATATATAAATTTAACAAAATATAAGCAAGATTTACAGGCTGAAAATTACAATATGGTAACGAAAGAAATCTAGAGAGGCCTAAATAAATGGAGACACGTATAGTCATGAATTGAAACACTCAACATAGGCTCTGGGGGTCAGCATATTGACGTTTTGCATCTTTTTTTTTCCTGATGCACTAACTTTTTACAGACGTTTGCTAGCTCCCAATCAAGAACCAAATGTTGAGGGAATTCTGGTAGGAATCTAATGTAATCAATAGGAATAGAGCTTTTTATATAAGAATTTGATGTTTTCAATAACCTCTCTCTTCTTCCCCAGTTTACCAAGAGTTACCCCAATAATGAGACAAATGATAGGGCTGCTGTGTTATTGATAATGATAATTGATTAGGATGATGAATGAAAATATGGAGGAATTCTTTGGTGTCATTTGTATTAGAGTTCTCTAGAAGAAAAAAATTTATAGAATGAATCTCTCTGTCTCTGTCTCTGTCTCTGTCTCTCTCTGTTTGTGTGTGTGTGTGTATCTGTCTCTCCTCTCTCTCTCTCTCTCTCTCTCTCTCTCTCTCTCTCTCTCTCTCTCTCTCTCCATATTGCAGCTCTGGTGAAAATGACATTCCTGAGATCATATTATTAAATGATGTTAGAGCCAGTAACACAATTCAGCAGTGGAGTGCTTGCTTAGCATACACAAGGACCTATGATTCATCATTCAGCACCACAAAGGATTATAAAGCCGTAGTACACATGGTTGTTACTATGGAGCAAATAAAGAGCTTCCTTCCCAACATTACTGAACATACAAAGAGTCTTTCTGATTGTGTATAATTTTCTAGTGTTTTTTCCTTAGGGAACAAATACATGATTTTTTGCCTTTCTTCCTACTTTTGCTTTTTGGCACTCCTGCATGATAATCATTTTACTTTTTCCCTCCTGAATTCTAAAACAATGTATCTGTCACTTCATTCAGAGCTAACTGTAATCTCTTATTATTAGACCTCAAAATATTATTGCCACACTTTCTTTAAGCCTTTCAATCTGTGGATTCATTCAAATCTCATTTTATTTTCTTCAAGTACCATTTCTTTTTATTTTTATTTTTTGTTAAAACAGTTTTTTTTTATTATAAAGTAACAAAGAGAATTTGAAAGTGGATCTTTTAACCATTTCTTAGGAAGGAGACACAAGAAACAAATGGTTGATATTCTCATCACAAAGGGCACCAAAAGTGCAATGTCAGATACAGGACAGAGTCCTAAGGCTTCTGTCTCTCTCTCTCTCTCTCTCTCTCTCTCTCTCTCTCTCTCTCTCTCTCTCTCTCTCTCTCTCTCTCTCCTGTTTGTGTGTGTGTGTCTATCTCTTTCTGAAGAAAGAGAGGAAAACTCTCTTTAGTGGAAACAGGCAGAAACTCCCTCCATTTCTTCCTTCTTCCTCTATCCTTGTCTTACTCTTTTCCTCTTTCTTTCCTTCTCTTCCTCTTCTTTTAAGAATCTTGCTCTTTCTGTGTCTTCCACTCTTACCTTGGACTGACTCAAGTTATTGTCCTGTCTCAGCTGCCAATAGCTACTGATATATGTTACCAGCAGACATCACTGAGGTAAGTTTTCTTTTCCTCAGTTAATTTTTTTCTCTCTTGCAATTGTAGTTAAGCTGTGGAACACCTCCTAATGCCTTATTGAAGTCCCATTTCTTGACTCAGGTGTCTCAACTAGTATTTTCCTAATGGCTTATTAACTTATATTTAATAATCCATTTCTTTGATATTTTCTGCCCTGAAGGAGAAATTTATATCTATAATCATGAGGGAAAATGATACAATTCAATATGTTAACCACATGTTATTTATATGTTCAATTGGGACAGACAGTACATTTTAGAGCAAATTTTTGAATATTAGGTTTTCTTATTTATGTATATTTAAATAATTTCTAAGTAAAAAATGTCAACAAAAATCTATAAAAATAAATCCGGGATTCTTTCCTATTATTATCTTTAATTAAATGTACATAACATGACCCTAACCATTTAAATATACACAATGTAAATATTTATAAATAAAAAGTCCCTATGAGGACAGATCCTTGGTATAAGACAACCCCAGAATATTACTCAACCAGGAAATACTCACTGCTAGGGAAGTAATTATGGTTCAGCCAAGTGTATCCACTAAGGCCTCCCCCACTTTAATATTTTGACAAGAAAATTTATAAGGTATTTTATACCAGTTCTCTGGCTCTGTTTCTGAGTTGATACTGGGAAGGCACTCAGAAAATTGAAGGAAAACAGGTCGAACCAACAAATTTCACCAGATAGCTGCTTGTGACTGCAGATAATGATTAGGGGAGGCAGAGAGACTGTCATCTGTGAAATAACTACAGAAAGCCCAAGTGAGAAAGGCTTCTAGCTTTTCTAGAAGTGTCTTTTTCGGGGACACGGAGAAAGGAGATAGAATAAGCATGAGAGTCTTGTGGGTTCCAGGAAATAGACAGGACTAGAATGAACTGGACAGCTGGAGATGGCTCTTGGGTAACAGGAGCACTCAGGAAATGCCTGGCCAGGATTAGAAATTCCAGCACAAGATCAGATCTTTATTGTCACATAAAACAAATGCTTGAGGAGTCTAATGATAGGAAGGTCCCTCTGAAAGTTACCTCAGAGGCAGCTACTCTCCCAGGTTAGAATGTTCAGATGAAGGGAAGAATAATATGAATGGCATCATTTCAAATTAGAGCTTTAGACACTGGACCAAAATGCAGAATAAGAATGAATGTGAATCACTGACAGATGAGATAAAGGAGACATGCTTAAGAGAAGCCTTTATAAAAATCTTCAAGATTTTTTGTTGTTCCAAATTAAGGGCTGCTAATGTATAGTTCAGTGGGAGAGTGCTTATTTAATGTACACAAGACCCTAGGTTCAATCCCAGCACTAATGGGGGAAAAGGAGATCTAAATTAACCAGGAGGGATGCAAAATTGCCTTCAGTATGAATGCAAAATTGCCCTCAAACTCAATCAGCATTTTTGAATGTCTCACAAAATTCTATTCTATAAAGCTTTCAGGTCAAATTAGTTTAGAAAATACTACATACTATTATCTCTCCCCTAGTTTTACAGTATTTTTTAATGAGTCAATACGCAGAAAAATTTTGTGATGAAATAGCTTGAATATCTTTTCACAACACAAGGGGATAGAATAAATGTTCAAATCACAGCAAGGATACTTTATCTCTTCAAGCACATTTCTTTGTGGTGACAGTATTCAAAATACGGTTTTTAAACTTGTTTTTGAAATGCATATTATATTACTATTATCTATGGTCACTTTAATATGCAGTAGAATACCAGA
This sequence comes from Mastomys natalensis, assembly GCA_021653895.1. NCBI lineage: Eukaryota > Metazoa > Chordata > Mammalia > Rodentia > Muridae > Mastomys > Mastomys natalensis. Next base: position 31,197 of record JAJTUV010003448.1, on the reverse strand, counting down.
ACTTGTTATTTATTTCTGTTGCTTAGTATCCATGGACTAACTTTTTCCATGCCTTTCTGCTCTCTTAGTTTTCCTAGTTCTGTTAAATACTATTAGCTCAATTTTGCTATGTTCTACAAATGAGTACAATCATTTGTAGTCCAATTTTTTTCTTTTTTCTTTCCTAGATTATTTAATTTATCATAGTGATTCCTTACTGTATTTGTGTTACAAATGATAAGGTTTTTGTGGTGGCTCAATGTTTCAATGCTGTAGATGTACGATATTTTTCCATTCATTCATACATTGACAGAATTAAAGTACCTTCTATTTCTTGGCTATTGTGAATAGCACTACAATGAATATAGGAATATAAGTGTCTCTTTGCTATACTGATTTCATTTCCTTTGGGTATGCACCTACTAGTAGGAATGCTGGATCATATGTTAGTTTTATACTTTTTTGAGTGTATGGTTCTTTTTCATTATGAGCAATTTCAGATCCAGATAAGAGTAGAAGGAAGAGTATCATAAACCCCAATGTCCTTACTACTGGGCCTCAGTAATTTACATCTACAAATCGAATATGGCTTTCTAGAAGATAAAGATCTTTTAAAAATAACCACAATTACTATGGTTTAAAATATTTGCAATCTGGATGCTGGAGAGATGGTTGTGAGTGAAATGCTTGCTTCATAAATATAAGTTTGGATCTACAGAACCCGTATAAAATCTGGGCATGGCATCTTATATCTCTGACCCCAACATTGTTGTGGAAGAGCAAGACAGGTGGATTCTCTCTACACACATATAAATACATATACCACACCCACACCCACTCTAAAAATAAATATTAGTTATTTAAACACTAGATGTCCATGAATAGAATAAGCTGCTTCAGAAAGTAGAAACCTAGTGGATTAATGAATGATTTCTGAGTCTTTACTACATACCAGACTAGAATTGTCCATGAATTCCACAGATAAGGTTCTAGAAGTTGACATTCTGATGAAGGGATGCTTACCCCTCAGCAACTGCCAATGTCCATGTTAGTCTGGTGGCACAGGGATGCTAAGATTCTGTAGAGAGAATTTCTGCTTTACTGGAGGACTGGTTCTCTTTAACACTTATAGACTTTGATTTTGATATATTTTTCCTTACTAACCAATTTCTTATTTTTAATCTTAAAATATTTATAGTGAAAAACATTTCCTTTTCTCTTTTTTATAAGAAGTGACCTAGATTTCTTTTATTTCTTTATAATATTTCCTTTATATCTCCTAAACAGGCCACTAAAAGGTAGCTGGCTAGAGCAACTCCTAGCTCATAGGATGTGTTCAGATGAGCTAAAGAACAACTTCAAGTACACAACTTAGTGTCAACCACAGAGCTGTATTTCCAAGCTTCTTTGCTCCCTCAACCAGACACTTACCCTTGGGTGGTAAACAATCTCTCCAGAACTACACAGCAGACTTCCAGGTGGCTATCTGACCAAAATGCTTCCCTACCCATTTTAGTTCTATATGCCTTGCATTGCCTTCAAATATAGGTCGTTCAAGAAGATTACTGAAATCCAAAAGTGAGAAATGGCATGTGATTTGTGACTGACATTTGCTATTCATCTGTCAACGTCTCATTTTGTGAGAAAATTAGTGAGATGGTAGTGTTATAAATACAAAGCATTTCAATGAAAGGCCCCGATTCCACTGACAGACAACTGTGTGAATCATTTCATAAAGTATGATATGTCTGTCCATTTGATATATTTCTAAAAATGATACATAGATTAAATAAATTTAAGGTTTGCAAATTCTCTTTCCTTAAATAAGATATGTCACTGTGCAGTCTGATGTTTGAGAAATAGGCGTGTTTTTTCAGTCTTGTGAAAGGACCTAGGTAGGGTGAAAATGTATAGATGTTCTAGTTTACATTCTGTTGCTGTGATAAAACACTGTCCAAAGTAAATTGGTGAAGGAAAGAGTTTTCTGGCTTACCTCTCTTTTTTTTCAGTATGTATGTATGTATGTATGTATGTATGTATGTATGTATTCTTTAAATTTTTTTACAGTCCAGATTTTATCCCCCTTCTGGTCCACCCTCTGACTATTCCACATCCCATACCTCCTACCCCATCTCCAAGAGGATTCCCCGCCCCACCTCCACCCCACCAGACCTCCACACTCCCTGGGGCCCCAAGTTCCTTGAGGGGAGGGTTAGGTGCATCTTCTCTGACCAAGCCCAGACTCGGCAGTCCTCTCCTGTATATGTGTTGAGGGCCTTGTATCAGCTGGTATATGCTGCCTGGTTGGTGGCTCAAAGTCTGAGAGATCTCAGGGGTCCAGGTTAATTGAGACTGCTGGTGTTCCTATGGGGTTGCCCTCCTCCTCAGCTTCTTCCAGCTTTTCCCTAATTGAACCACAGGAGTCTCCAGCTTCTGTCCATTAACCAATGGTTAATTAATGGGTGTAAATATCTGAATCTGACTCTTTCAGCTGCTCATTGGGCCTTTTGGAGGGCAGTCATGATAGGTCCCTTTTTGTAAGCACATCATAGACTCAGTGTCAGACCTTGGGGCCTCCCCTTGAACTAGATCCCAATTTGAACTTGTCACTAGACATCCTTTCCCTCAGGCTCTTCTCTGTTTTTGTCCCTGCAGTTCCTTTAGATAGGAACAATTCCGGGTCAGAGTTTTTGACCATGGGGTGGCAACACCATTCCTCCACTTGATGCCCTGTCTTTCTACTGTGGGTGGACTCTTCTCTTTCCCCACTGTAGGACATTTCATCTAAGGTCCCTCCCTTTGAGTCCTGAGAGTCTCTCACCTCCCAGGTCTCTGGTACATTCTAGAGAGACCCCCCCCTACCTCCTACCTCCTAAGGTTGCCTGTTTCCATTTTTCTGATGGCCCTCAGGGCTTCAGTCCTGTTCCCCCCCACACACACACCTGATCATGTTCCCCTCTTCCCCTCCCTGTCCCCTTTCCCACTCAGGTGCCTCCCTCCCCCTCCTGTGATTGCTTTCTTCTGGAATGGCCCAGAAGCACTAAATGAAATGTTCAAAGTCCTTAGTCATCAGGAAAATGCAAATCAAAAGGACCCTGAGATTCCACCTTACACCAATCAGAATGGATAAGATCAAAAACTCAGGTGACAGCACACGTTGGCGAGGATGTGGAGAAAGAGGAACACTCCTCCATTGCTAGTGGGATTGGAAGCTGATACAACCACTCTGGAAGTCAATCTGGAGGTTCTTCAGAAAATTGGAAAGACCCAGCTATACCACTCTTGGGCATATACCCAAAAGATACCCCTCCAGGCCACAGGGGCATGTGTTTCACTATGTTCATAACATCTTTATTTGTGATAGCCAGAAGCTGGAAACAACCCAGATGTCCCACAAGGGAAGAATGGATACAGAAAATGTGGTTCATTTACACAATGGAATACTACTCAGTTATTAAGAATGAGGACATCATGAGTTTTACAGGCAAATGGATGGAACTAGAAAATATCTTCCTGAGTAAGGTAACAAAGACCCAAAAGGACATGCATAGTATGTACTCACTAATACGTGGATATTAGCCAAAAAGTACAGAATACCCAGGATACAATCCACCGAACTCAAGAAGGCTAACAAGCAGAAGGTCCCAAGTGAGGATGTCTCAATCCCACTTGGGAGGAAGAAGAAAACCAGCTTACCTTTATAGGTAACAGTTCATCATTGGGAGATAGGGACAGATAAACAAGGCAGGTTCCTGGGGGGAGGAACTGAATCTGAAACCTTAGAGGAACAGTGTTATTGGTGTGCTGTCTCTGACAGGCACTCAGCCAGCTTTCTTATTCATCTTGAGACTACCTGCCCAAGGGTAGGACCAAACATAGTAGTCGGGAACCTTCCATATAAATCAACAATCAAGAATTCCCCTATAGATATGGCCATAGGCCAGTCTAATCTGGGCTGTCATTCAATTGAGTCCCTCTTCCCAGGTGAGACTTGATTGTGTCAAGTTGACAATAAAAATTAATCAGGACAGATGTCTTATACTTGTTCTATACTGTGCATGTATTTCAATTTATCTAAATGGGAGAAGAACATACCACAAGAATAAAAAAAATTCTATAGTAAAGATTGAAATAGCACACTTCAAATCTGAGAAAGCCAGCTCTCCCTTTCAAACAGATAGATAAAATATTTAGTAACCTTATATATCTAATGAATTGACTGAGGTTCTGGACTTTAGTTTATTTTGTTATAGGAGGCAAGAGTGTTTTCTAATACTGAAGCCAATAGCCTTGAGTATGTGAAATATGGATAGTTCCAAACAAAATGTCCTGGGAGAGAGTCAAAAAAGACTGATTTCAAGCACTTACTATGGAAAACATTCAAAATATTATAATAATTTATTACCATTAATTACATATTGATATAGATGATATGTTAGATTGTAGGGCTGAATAAGCTACATTATTAAAAATTTCTTTGGCCATTTTAGAACATGGTTACTAGTACACGTAAAGTTATCTACATGGCTTGCATTGTGTTTGTTTTGGACAGTACTGATTTAGATATAAGCCGTGCCAGAACAATGCTGAAAGGTCTGGCCAACTGTAACAACCCAGACTCATCCATTCTAGTGAGCATTTTATCTGCTTGGCAGCCAGTTATAGTGCTGATGTGTGTTCCCTCTGTGCCCTCTGTACAGACACAGACATATGTTGTAGAGATGAGGCGGGGAGTGGATCCATGTGCCAAAAGAACAGTTTTGCAGTGAAATTCTCAGTAGGCAACTGGAGGGAAATTTTGGCAATGTCCTGCTTATTGTCTGTGCCCAGATCTCCATTCATGGAGGTGCAATTGTCTCTATTTGCTCCCAGTCTCTTAAGAGCATCCTACACTTTTCAGACACTTAGTTATTTGGAAGAATTGGATCATTTTTCATCCCATGAAAAGATCTTCATTATATATATGGATATTTTACTTTATATGGAAGTTTTGGACAGGAAAAGAATTAATCTGAATTAGATGAATTTGGAAAAGCTGGCAAACTTTTGGCAGAATCCAAGTCAGCATATTTCATTGTAATCTACCCCCTTCACATATAATATAAAAGACTCTAGATTTATTTGCCATGGAATTCTGCTTATTTATAGAGGGCAAAAATATGCCACTAGAAAACATCTTAGACATTATCTTTTAGAAAGGTCCCAAAGGTGTTTTGAAAGACATGGACCTAGTTGAGTAGAATATTATGTATTAGAACCAGGAGGATGGGGGTTGGGGAAAAGCAAGGAAGTTAAAACAGAGCCCACAAAGATGCCTGGGAATTCAGACTCCAGAGACCAACATAGGGGTGCACATTGCTTTGTTTGGTCCCATTGGTTTGCTGGGAGCCATTTCAGATGGGGGCTGGGTTGGTATGGCTGGATCAAGATTCCTTGAGCAGGCACAGGAGATCATGGTGTTTAGCTTTCCATCCCATCTTTTCCTCTACTGGATTCACTCCTGCATCCCCCGCAAATACACAGTATTTTGATCAATAATTTGTGACATATAAAGGCAAAGCTTTTTACTAAAATTAAAAACGAAAAGTAGCTTCCATGTCAAAGAAACAAGTGGCTTCCATGTTAATACAGCAACAGTTTTCAGAAGGCTCCATTGTCAACACCCCAACAACTGATAATGATTCTTGGTCTCCACGCTACGCTTTTCTATAGCTACACAGAAGTATTTCAGTTTCTCTCACTATCTCATAAAATCATAGCTAATAAATTCTACTTGGCACCTGAAGCAAAGATGCTGCTGACTGTAATATACTGGGCTCTGTAGCACCTCAAAGACAGGGCAGCTTCTCCTATTGACCTTGCACCATGTTCTAACCCTAGGTGAAGACTAACCATCCATGTGTGCCTTGGGGAAATCTGTCCTGAGGTCACCATCTAAAGTGTCTCACATCCCTTTAAGTCAGCTATGCTATTTAACAGCCCATGGACATAGACTCCATTTGTAGATGGGGAAGGGCATTATTCTGGGATTCCATTTAGTGCCTTTGTTTTCTGTGTCCTCTTTTATTGATGTCATACTTCCCATTTGTCCCCCCCCACACACACACACACACACTCCCAAAAGAAGCATGTATGTCCTCGAGAGAAGACTTTGTGATTTTAAAGTTTAATTATAGGTCAGAACTAAAAATTGAGATTTATTGAGTGTCTGGCTCTTGATATTTGAAACTAGTTATTCTTAGCTCAGGTGTCAGATGCATAGTCACAGAGTAATGTGACATAAATATTTATGAAATTTCAGCTGAAATTTTTTTCGGCATTCAAAACCTTTCCATTGGGATCTTCCAATATTGCCAGAGCTTTACAGAAAATCTGTCTCTGGAGTCTCAGCAAATACCTAGTGAAACATGCTGCCTAATTTAAAAAACAATTTTAAAACATCAGTTTGTCCTTTCACCACCATTCCTAAATGGGAAGAATATAACCAAAGCCCCACAAAATATGATACATGCTGCCACAGTAAAACTAGATTAATTCATATCACAGTGTGGTGGTGGTTTCGCTTAATGACTTTAGAGGTGAAGTTTCTGATAAGTTTTTAAGTCTGTGTGTCATCTCTCCTGAGTGAAAATAGTTCTTAAACCTGCTTTCAAAGAAACCAAAACAGAGACCTCATGAGAACACATCCGATGAAACTCACTATTTTTTCCAAGATAGAAAAATGACCTTGCTGTAGATGGGCCTGGTGCTGTTTGTATTTTGATGTTAATTCCACTATCCTGGGAGGGGCTGTGAACAAGGAGTGAGTCATGTACTCAGGTGACTTGTAAACCATCCTCTAATGAATAAAGAAGCCAATCACTGGGCGAGCATGAGGACAAGATGTAGCTACTAGTGTCTCCTGGTTTAAGGTGAATCCGGTTTAACCCTAGCGGATTCACCACCCAAGGATTTAGATTTAATATGGCTTACAAGATTAACGCTCTCGTTGTTGTACCCAGAGATAGAGTTACCATTGTTTCTGAACTAAGCTTCTGTGGTGTTTTTCTTCACGTGGCTACTCGATTGGGTTCCAGAGAGAAAGGTACTGTGGCAAAGCATGGGTTTGCCTGATTTGCTCCACAAAGGCCGTGGGTGTTTTGAAGCTTGGGGTTGGCATGGTAGAGACCCGCCAGTGGCCAGTGGGAAATTAGTGAGCTGGGTGGAGAGATTTGGGGAGCTCCTTGCCAGAGAGTGTGCTGATATTAGAACACCTGGCTGGTGCTATGGGCCCACCGGTGCCCGGCTTAGCGCAGAAACTTGCTCATCATTTTTAGTATTTCTTGCAACATGACCTCTAGACGCTTAATGAGACTATGTGTACATATATATATATATATATCAAGAGTGGGAATCTAAATAATCTAAATCCTGACTCCATCAGTTCTAGGAGCCTATTCTTCTACCGTTTACCTCATTACTACATGTAATGTGCATTATGCACATTAAGTGATGCCAGCTGTGCAGTGGGCATTGTCTGCTCACATGCCAATTTGAGCTCTTGAACTGAAGATCTCAGTGCCTCCTTCAGGTAAATATCTGGAAAATGCAAGTTCCACCATGTGGAGAATTTACATCAGCAATTTGCAAGACAACCCCTGAGACAACAACGAAACATAACTCTTTTTCATGGTGTGGAGGCTGAGTCTGCATGGAGAGACACAGCTGTCTCTCATTTCAAGTGGAATTCATTTAGAAGACTCAAGCTTGAACATTGTAATATAAGCGTCAGGAGTGCATATGAGGAAAAAGAACAACTGTATCAACTTAAGTAAAAATCAGATCATTCAATAAGGAAAGAAGTTTTAAGTCTTTAAAAGATACTAGTTTAGGCAGCTTAGTTGAAAGGTTTTATTTATTTACTTTTGTAACTTTGTATATAGGGCATCACTGTGTAGACAAGGCAGGTCAGGAGCTTGCTATGTAGCCACTCTAGCTTTTAACTCAGGATCCTCCTGCCTTCAATAGCCAAATACTGGGAATATAGAAATGTGTCCCTACACCTAGCTTCATGGTATTTTTATATCTTGATGGTGCATAAAATTATGATGTATCTTATATCTGATTGTGTCTTAAATTTATTGAAGTAAAATACATTCTGTGGTGGTTTGACTAGGTTAGGCCCTCATAGATGCTCATGTTTGAATGCTTAACCCATGGCAGCAGCACTATTAGGAAGTATGGCCTTGTTGGAGCAGGTATGGCTTTGATGGAGGAAGTGCATTACTGTGTGGGGATGGGCTTTGAAGTTTCCTATGTTCAAACTCCACCCAGTGGGGCAGATCTGTTCTGGACTTTGAGATTGCAAAAAGTAGAATCACTCATATGTAACACTAATCTCTTATCTCTTATCTGTTTCTTTCTTTCTCTCTCCCTCTCTCTGTTTATTTCTCTGTAAAATATTTATTTGGTCTGCACAACATACTTTTAGTTAATAAACTTGAACCAGGTATATCTGTAACCCCCGTACTTGGGAGACTGAAAATTCAAGGTTATCTGAACTATATAGCAAGATTCTATCTTCTGCTGCTTGTGGATCAAGATGTAGAACTCTCAGCAACTCTAGCTCAAAGCCTGCTCGCACACTGCCTTGCTTCACTCCATGATGATAATGAACTAAACCTCTGAAACTGTAAACCAGCCCTATTTAAATGTTTTCCTTTATAAGAGTAGCCTTGGTCATTGTGTCGCTTCACAGTGATAAAACTCTTACTAAGACACATTTCCTATTTTTTTATTCTTCTGATCAAAATATAGTATTTATAGAGATAAGTTTGATTTTGGTTCCTGTCTATGTCTATTCCTGATACATATAGTTTCTCCTTGCGACAAAATGACTAACAGGTGACAGATTCTTCCTTGGATTTGTCGTTTCACTGTGGTTGTCTAAATCATTGGATGTGATTAATGAACTTGTTAGCCTGACATATTTATTTGCCTCTTGGTCAGATTTTTCCCCCTTTGGTTAATCTACCCCTCTTTATTCCTTCCCTCCCTTCCTTCCTTTATTCCTTCTTTCTGTCTGATAGAATCTTGCTATATAGTCCAGATAACCTTGAATTTCCAGTCTCCCAAGTACTGGGGTTACAGATATACCTGGTTCAAGTTTATTAACTAGAAGTATGTTGTGCAGACCAAATAAATATTTTGCAGAGAAATAAACACACACACACAGACAGAGAGAGAGAGAGAGAGAGAGAGAGAGAGAGAGATTAGTGTTACATATGAGTGATTCTACTTTTTGCAATCTCAAAGTGCAGAACAGATCTACCAGCTTAGCAGTGTGTAGAAATTTCCATCAAGTAGCAAAAAGCTGTCACAGGGTTCTGGGATAGGCCAATTGCATCCCTAAGCTTTCTTTTAATTACATGCAAAATAAGACAAGACGCCATCTGCAACCTCTGCGTCTACTCAGACCCTCCACATTCTTCTTCAGAGTTTAGCCCTGTAAATGGATTGAACAAGAAAAGATCATATTGAATGACACAACCCAGATGCAGAAAGACAAAGTTCACATGTTGTTTCTTATCTGAGGCTCCTAGTTCCAACCTAGAGTGATTGCAGAAACCAGGAAGGTAAAAAAGGGACCATTGCAGGGATGAGAGGATGGGGGATCAATAGAGGGAAATAGCAGAGTATAAGTGATCTGAAGAGAAATAAATGGGATCATAGGAGGGCTGTAATGAGACAGGGTAAAATAACAGTAAGGATGTCTGGAAACTTTATAAGGAATCACACTATTAACTATGTACTCAAAATACCTAGTTCAAGTCTGTGTATGAGATGCTATCTGCAGAAATTTACACAGGTCTGGAACAGCCAGATTAGTCAAAGAGTTGCGCTTTCCAAAGGGAAAGGGAAGGGAGGGAGTCAAATCAAGACTAAGAGCCAGTAAAGGGGCTGGGATATTCTGCAGGGCACTGGGGACAAGGAGCCAAAGTCTGAAAGTGTTGATGGTAGGCTCAAGCACCACCCAGCAGTGAAAGCTTTAAGACAGGACTCTCTTTCCCCTAAAAGTATTACAGCTCTTATATGACAGATGCTCTCAAGCAATCTTTGATGAAATAATTCTCCTGCTTTATTCCTTGTGGGCAAGGTCTCATATACATTTTGGGGTGGGTTGGGTCTAAAAGCAAATGATTTCTATTGGCTTGGTCTGAGATATTAGGGATGCCTCATCTGCATGTGGAGGCGCTTCAGGACCTGCCACTTTGTGACTGATTATCAAGGTCCTCTCCATGGGGTGCTGTGGTCACATGACAGGAACTTGGTCTGGAGTAGGTGAAATGCCTACCATCCTCAGGTCTGAGGGTACTGGTACTCAATCTTAACCAAATTTCCTGGTTGGCCCACTGTCAACCTATAATACACATACCTTGATTATTAATATACATATGTAATTTAATTGAAAAATTTCCATCTGTGCTGACTATGCTTTCTCCAAGAGCCCAAACCCATCTAACAAAACTCCCAACACAACCAATTAAAATATAGACTTGTGGAACCCAGTGCCAACTGATACATCTGCCACACAACTTCTGCACCCAAGGCTGAGGGAATGTTGTGGAAGAAGTGGCAAAGAGCTTGTAAGAGGCAGAAGAACAGAGAGTTTGCTGTAAGACTGTGTTTCCTAGGGATATCAGAAGTGACACCTATATAAGTCTTGTCAACATAGCTGCTTTAACATGATATGAACATGGATAACAACAATAGACATGCTAACATGGACCAGGGAAAGCCCATGAGTCCTCAGTCATATACAGAGAACTACAGGCAACCAAGGAATGATGAGAGCAAGAGCCTCCTGGTTGGTTATCTAATACTAGAAAGTCAGTCATGAAATATATACATATAAGTGACATTATACAGACTGACTGACATATGTCAGTCTGTATAATATATACTGGTATATATTATATATATATATATATATATATATATAATGTGTATATATGTATATAATATATATAATATATAATATATAAGGAATACACACACACACACACACACACACACACACACACACACACACACACACACATATATAATATATATATATATATATATATATATATGTATATAACAATAGTTAATGAAAAAAGGGCCACGAATTTGAAAGCCAGTAAGGAGGTATGTGTGGGACATTTTGTAGAGAGGAAAGAAAAGGGGGAAGTGATATTATTATTATAATCTCAAAAACTAAAAGAAATGATAAACCTAAGACCTTCTGAGTAAGAGTTTTAATTGTAGAAATATAATAGCTATAAATGTGATGGACAGATGTCTTCACTTGCCTAAATGTTTTATATGAAGAATATTCCACAGTAGCTGTGTTATACTATCTAGTGAATGCCAATGTAGGAACCCAAGGAACCTTCAGTCAGTTGGATTCCCTGATCAACAATTAGGATTCTAGGAAGAAAATCTTCTATTGGCTGAACTTCCTTTCTCTGATCTTATTGTTATTACATATATCCTCTTCATTTTTTTACAGTTACTCCTGCTGAATATGAGAATTTTTTTGTTTGGTTTGGTCCAGGAAATTATCTATGATAGATATAATTTGACGTTTGAATGAATGAGTTTATTTAGTATATATACCAAGCCAAAGTAAAAAACAAATATTATATTCTCTCTCTCTCTCTCTCTCTCTCTCTCTCTCTCTCTCTCTCTCTCTCTCTCTCTCTCCCATCTGCCATCTCTCACTGGTACTCATCTTGGGAAGCTTTTAAGGCATTCAGTTGGAGTTCTCAATAGAGTGAGTTTCAGGAAGAACAGAGTTTTTTGTCTGAAGCTTCCAAATCAAGAACAAATACTAGCAGAAAGTTAACATCATCAAATCAGAGGCTCATAAATACCCACCGGCAATTAACTGGAGAAGCCTTATGGAAGCAGTCAGCTGTAGTTCCCAATAGAGTTTCAGGCAGAGCAAAGTGTTAACCTTGGTGAGGCTTCCAAGTAAAAGCACGCATGGCAACAAATATCATCAAAAAAAAAAAAGTTTGCGACACCAAGTAGAAATGGACTAGAAACACTGAAACAGTCAGCTGGAGTTTGGAACTGAGCTTTAACTTCACAGATGACCTTCTGCTTCTCTTTCCAATACAGGAACCTTTATATCATGGGACAAACAATAGTAACATCTGTTTGATATGAGGTACTGCCTACATGCTGTTCTCAAGGACACAATTATTTTACTTCAGCTGTTTTGATGTTTTCTCTGTACCTGTTACATAGTTGGGGGACCAGCCCATCTAACAAAACAGTCTTTGGAAACACTTTGAGACAAACGTGCTTGGGTCTGAAGTGGAGGAGGGGATCCTGCTTCCAGAGCCAGCTTCTCAGTGAGCTCAAACAACACATGATAATTTGCCAGTATAAACTGTCTCATGTATATATTCTGTAAAACAGGATACATGTATTTCATGAGATAACTTTAGACATTCAAATGTTTTCAAAATGCTTACAAACTCATCACAATGAAACAGTACACCATATGGAGAACGCCATATGACTTAGTGATCTCTGAACATAAGTGCCCAAATGGATATATACAATAACCTAAAAGTCAAGAAGTCGGACCCAATGTGTTCCGCATAATCTAAGATAGCAGGAGTATGCTGGAAGTATTTCAGAAACATTTCGACAAGATGCATATAGGGAATGGAGAGATGGCTCAGCAGTTAAGGGCTCTTAGTGCTCTTCCATAGGAAGGCATATACCTTGCTAATATTTTATATGACAATGAAATACAAATGTTTATAGTTAAATAAAGTATATTGGTAGAACTAATTCCACCTGAAACTCATCTTTTAAAGATGAAGCTGCCAGAAAGTGAATTATTACACTTGTGGCTCACATTTGTGGCTTGTTTAATATTTCTAGACAGAAGAATCTGGGGTATGACAAGGTCGTCTTAGTGGCCTGCTTAGCTGAGGGTGAGATTGTGCGATACTGCTTCTAATGTAGGCTCTGTCACTAGCCACATGGATATCTCCTGAGCCTCAGCATTTGCACTTATACTTTAGGCATGATCAAGCTTAGCTGATACATATCATGGTAGGTTGTCTGAGAAGATAAAATGAGAGCATTATGGGAACAAAAATCTATGCTAAACAGCTTTGTGTTATCATGGTAATTATCAATCTCACATGCTCTCAATGGAAGATAAGAGCTGTAAGATCGGTGGTCATGGAATTGTCTACATGTGTCTTATAAATATGTCGCTTGGGTCCTTAGCACTGGAATATAGGGGCAGATTCTTTCTAAATACCATGGGTCAATGTGTATTGGTTACTTTCTAACTATCCTTTTCAGGTGCCTGAGTGCTCTTTTGAAAATATACATTATGGTACAATACAATCCAAGGAAAGTTAGTTTACTGTCTGCCTACTGGGAGCTCAAATGAAAGCAAGTATTCTCTCTGGAGTCTCTAGCATCTCATATATTATAATGAAATTTCTAGAATTAAATGTCTAGTGCCAAATGGGCTGAAACTCTATCCTGACTACAATGCATGCAACTGACATTCGGTGTGTGCATTTTTTTGTTTTTCTTTTTTCAGAAAAATAAGCTGAATCTAGCCACCTTTAAATTTGCTTAAAAATATTGCTTTGTAAATATGTAAAAACACACATGAAAAGGGAGGGATTATATTTTACTTTCAATAGCAAAAGCTAAGAATATCCAGTGAGAGAGGACTAGTTCATTTAAATACTCACTGGGATGCTTAAAGTAGTCAGCTGGAAGCAAAGGCCTAAACTCAGTCATACTGTTAATATGAGGAGTTATTTCTGGAAACAGAAATCCCATCAAATAATTTATACCCCTGGCAGCAATCACTATTACAGAATTTTGAATTGTCCTCACTGGCCAGAGAGAGTTCCACATCCTTTCAGCACTGATGTATACCTACTGCTGGGACATTCTTTTAAATCACCAACGTTGTCCCTATGCCAGTCACATTGTCACTAGGAATCAGGTTATTGAGTATTTGAAAATATTTTTGCATTGTAATAAAAAAGTCATCATTTGTCTGTGATTATCGCAACATCTCATATATGTTTAAAGTAGGTGAGTACAAATCTGTAGAATAGAGAATGTGTACCCATGATGTTCCATTTTGATAGAAACATAGCTATGGGTGTTAGAACTATTGTTTGGTAGCTATGACTTTGTGCTAATTTCCTGTGGTGTTAGATGCTTCAGGGAGATTGATAAAGAACAAAAGCAGATAGTAAAGGCATGTGTGTTCCTACACTCTCTTATGTAGCATTTAGGGAAGACACAAATTCACCCTGAGGTGGTGATGGAAATGTTCTGTGGGCTCTCCCTCTGTTAATCCCTCCCTCTTTCCTTCCCTTCTTTCTTTCCTCCCTCCCTCCTTTCTTCCCTCCCTCCCTACTTCTCTCCCTTCCTTCCTTCTTTCCTTTCTTTGTTTCTTTCAATGGGGTCCCATGCATCCCATTTCTGGTCATGGTTTTGAACTCCTAATACTTTTGCCTTTATCTCTGGAGTGCTATGATTACAGGCTTGCACTGCCATACTCTATTTTATGCAGCACTGGGGATAGGATCTAAGACTTTCATGCTATGTCTGTATCCCACACTAAGCTATATCCCCAGAGCCACCTATCCAATCTCAATCCCCCTTTTAAAAACAGTTTTGAGGAGAGAACCCAGGACTCTGTGCATGCTATGCAAGCACTTTAAACACTTTAAAACTATTCTGAGTCTCTCACGTTCATTATTAATTTTTAAAAATCACTTGAACTTTTTTATTTTTGAGCTTGTACAGCATTATCTTTTGTATAACAGCTATCCACATTGAGCTACTGAATTTTAAGCATAAATGAATTTAGCATGGGTCAAAGTGCCAGTCAAAGAGTTATTAGAGACGAGATTTCCTTCCCACTCCCTCTTGCTCCTTAAAAGGAAATTTTGGGGGACATTATAAATACTCAACTTCATTATCAACATCAAGAGTTTTGGCCTACAGTTTATGTGTCACAATTATACTTGTAAGTTCATAACATATTGAAGCTAAAAGAGACCTTAGGGATTATGATGAAAAAAAATCACAAGTTCTGAGAAATGACATGCTCTAAGTCATCTAGCAATGCATTTCAGATAAACTTTCAGTTTTGGTAGTCATGATACAATTCTTCTTTTTACTGAATATCATACCCAATATAGTAGTGTTAGATGTCACCTTTGTCTTCATCATGCATCCCACATAGCACAGAGCACAGCAAGAATTGTATATGGTCTGTATCCTCCACACTAAGCTATAGCCTCAGAGCCTCCTATCCAATCTCAACCCCCCCCCCTTTAAAACAGTGCTGTGGATAGAAACCAACTCTGTGGTTGCCTAGCATGGACCATTATATAGAGTTGAGGCATATGTAAAGACAGTATGGTTCTCTGTATTCTGGCTTCAACAAAAGCTTCTGTATCTATGTGCTTAGTTCTATAACTAAAACACTCAGACTCTGCATCAATAGTTGAATTCAAATTTCATGTAGGATGTACGTTTAGTAGAACATGGACAAAGCATACCCACGAAGCTGGTTAACATGCCTCAGACAAGTCAAGCTTTTGATTGAGTCCATTATAGATCTAGTTAGGATTCCCAGTTAGGTGAGTAAACTGTTGTTCAGTTACTATTTGAGTTTTGAGATTTGTTTGGGTTTGTTTGTTTGTTTGTTTGTTTGTTTTTCCTGTCTTTCCCAGTGGTTCTCAACTTGAGTAGGTTTTAGCTCCCAGTGGGTATTTGGCAATGTCTGGGCACATTTTAGGGGACGATAGGTAGGAAAGTGATGATGCTGGCATTTGGCAGGTAGAAGCCAGAGATGCTACAAATTTATTCTCCAATGCATAGAATAAAAAAAGTATTTATTCTAAATATCAAAGGCCAATGGTGAATAGTTCTGCTATAGTTAAATCCTACTAATTAGGCAACTGATAAAAGAAAGAAAACACAAGGCCTGTGCTATAGTTTGAGGTTTCCTGAAGCCCACAAGCCCTCATTACCAGAAAATTTTATGCTAAGTACTCTCCAATTTAACTATTAATTGGTTGTCTTGCTTGCTCATATGTTTTTAAAGAGAGGTTCAGACTTAGCTTCTCAGCTGGATGAAGTGTGTTACAAAACGAGCATTTGATGAATATGTCTCTTCAGGTGGATTGCAAACACTTAAGCTTGGCCTAATGTCCCTTTAAAAAGCATTTCTAAGGAAGATGTGAAAGGGAAAAGCTGGAAGCTGATTAAGAGAAAATAAATCAGGAATCAGTGAACAAGAAAATTTAGAGTTTTCTAGCCAGTTTGAGGAAAAGATAGTGACAAAACACACACAAAAAAAAAAAGTCGTGGAGAAATGGGTAAGAAATGTGCAAGGGATATGAAATCACAGAACAGTAAATTCTAAAGAAGAACTTCTAAAATTTCTATTTATTCATTTATTCAATCATACATATGTTAATTCATGGATCTTGTCCTTGATACTGTAATCATACAAAAACACCCAGGAGAATGTGAATATTCACATTATTTATTTATTTACTTATTTGTTTGTTTTGTGCATGTGTGCATGCCCACATGTGTGTGTGTGTGTGTGTGTGTGTGTGTGTGTATGCAACCATGCATGCACCACAGTATGCATGTTAAGGTCAGAGGACAACTTGCAAGTGTCAGTTCTCTCCTTCCAATATGTTGGTCCTTGGGTTAGAATTCTGGTCCTTAGATTTGGCAGCAACCACATTTACCCACTGAGCCATCTTTCTGGTCTGAGAATGTGATGGTTCAATGGTGAGATTTCTGTGCAAGAATGTTACATGACTTTAACAGTATGCTTATGGTGACTTCCTGATACTTCCCATTCTCTCTGTAGAGCCACAATTCAGGCAAAATTGAAATTCCGCTAGCATCTCCTCTCTCCTGTCTCATCCTCTGAAGAGCCATCTATTGAGGACTTGGAGAAGAAAGTATAAAAGAGAGAGAGAGAGAGAGAGAGAGAGAGAGAGAGAGAGAGAGAGAGAGAGAAGAGAAGCTGCATTTCCAGTATCAAATCTTTGGGACCTAACATGTGGTTTGAAGGCTCTCTAAAGAGGAAAGACTGTCAGCATGACTTTGGTGGCACCAGGGCCTTACCCAGAGTTGGCTAGAAATCCTGCCTCTCAGAGATTGGTTATACAATACTTTAAGATTATTAGTATAATGTGAGCCTGGAATATTTGGCAAGGCAATCCCTTCTTCAGGTCATAACATTTTTGCATGCTTTAATAATAATAATAATTATTATTATTTCAATGCATTCAAACAGGATTTTTCATATTCAAATGAATGCCCATAGAACTCCACAGTATCAAACTGGTATTGGCCTAAAAGAATGGCAATATGGTTGGGAAATGAGTTTTACTTTGTAACTCCCATGTGCAGCTGCTACATTTCCAGCTGTAGAAATGCTAGCAACACTAAGGAAATGTTTTCAAACTCTCCTCAACCAAGCCACTGATTTGAATGAAAAAATAAAAGCCCTGCATGCCAAAAGAGCATACTTCACATGTCCCAATCAACTATAAGACAGTTGCTTTCCCATGAAGACCTGCCATATGGATAGTATGAGAAATCTCAAATTAAAATAAATTGTTATTCAGAGAGCCTTTCATTTGAGCCAAGTCTCCCAACTGTACATTTTGCAGCCTTTGCCACACAATTATGAGGTCCAGTTGGGTTGTTTAAAATATTTGTAGCATTTAATTCCGTAAGTACAACAGTCTTTGTTTTAATCTCTCTTCTACAGCATTCTGGTTCTACAGTCAGTGTGAGAGAAAACAACAATCTGGGTCCTATCTTCCTGCCTTCCTTTTCCCCTCTGCATCTGGATCTTAGATGTTGGGCTGGGCTACTAAGCCCTGGGGGAATCAAGTCCTCATGTAGCAATCCTGGGCTGGTTTAGGCTAGGACTTTGGGGGGCTATAGGGAGGTAACAGCCAAGTAGAATCCTGGGAACTGATTTTCAGGGAGGTGGCTATAGACTTTTACCAGGAAGATGGCCGAGTCTTGGTTTGGATATATTAGGCATTAGGGAAAAAGACATTATATTCTCTTGTCCTGCTCAGTTCTGTGATTATGCTTAATTCTCACTCAAAACCATATCTCTGATATTTCAGCTCTGTCTAAATGAAGGCAAAAGTCAAGGAAGCTGAAGAAAGGGTTGAAGCCAATTGAATGAATCTATAAGGTCCACAAACAAAATACCCAATTGAGTATCTTAGGACTGTAGTTGATTTCTTCTCAGTTCTGGAGGTCAGAGATCAAGGTATTGGCTTTGGCTCCTCAAAAGGTTTTAGTGAAGAGTACTCTCTTGCTCCTTACAGCTCTTCTTAGCCCAAGTATTCTGTGACTTCATTGATTTAATTCCAAATTCTGTCTCTGTTCTTGTATGATTATCTTTTCATTCTGTCCAGATTTTCCCTTTTCTTGTGAAGGGACCAGTCAGATTGAACTAAAAGGGTCCACCTCAGTTTTTGAGGGACACTGTTCAATTCATCATACCCTGAAGGTATAAAGTATCTACCCACCTCAGTCAGTGGAGATACTCCACTTATTTTTTGAAGGAAAGAGTATCATATAGCCTAGACTGGCCTCAAACTTGTTATGTAGTAGAGTCTGGCCTTGAATTCTTTTTTTTTTTTTTAACATTTTTTTATTGGATATTATATTTACATTTCAGATTGATGTGCCCCCACCCACCAGCCCACTCCCACCTCCCCACCCTTGAATTCCCCCAGATTGGGGCATCCAGCCTTCATGGGACCAAGGACTTCCTCTCCCACCTATAACTCCAGACAACCAAATAACCCTATTTAAAAAATGGGGTACAGAGCTAAACAAAGAATTCTCAACTGAGGAAACTCAAATGGCAGAGAAGCACCTAAAGAAATGTTCAACATCCTTAGTCATAAGGGAAATGCAAATCAAAACTACCCCGAGATTTCACCTCACACCAGTCAGGCCTTGAATTCTTGATCGCCCTACTTCTGCTTCTTAAGTGATGAGTGTGTATCATGGTACATGGTGAGACACTCTGTTATTTAAATGTTATTACATTTCTCTCTCTCTCTTTTTTATGTCTCAGTGTGTGTGTGTGTGTGTGTGTGTGTGTCTATCTGTCTGTCTGTCTGTGAGTGCTCTTAGAGGCCAGAAGAGATCATTAAATCCCTTGGAGATGGAGTTGTTATCCACCAAATATGAGTGCTGGGAACTGAACTTGGGTCCTCTGTAATGGCTTCTTTTTCCAGTCCAGTGGAGGATGAGATGCAGGATTCCCTGTCAGCTATTTAGAGACTTCAGAGCAGCCCAGATCTACATGATCATTCTTAAACTGAACTGTTGCTGAGCTTGCTGAGACTGTAAGTACAAAGGTACTTGGGACAGCTTCTGAGTCTGAGAATCTTAACTCTAAATTCCCAGGGACCTGGAGGTTTAACCAGACCTAGAATGTTATTTTAACAGTGTCACTTATGATTTAATGTAGTTTATGTGTGGCATGGATTAGCAGCAAGCAAGATTAAGAGATGGCTTTGGAGCCTCCCTAATTTGTATCTGCTATGGAACTTCTCTACCCAATCTCATAGCTCACAAAGCAGAAACATTTGGGTTCCTTTGATGCCATTCTCTAGTGCCCTTACTAGTTTGCCCTTACTGTCTTGGTTTGCTGAAATACCCCCTTGAAAGTTCTGAGCTGCTCTCCTACCTATAAAATGCCCCCCCATCATGAAGAAAAGGGCATTTGTCCATTAGAGCTGAAGAACTTCCCACTGTTATGAGGGGTGATAGGGAAGCCTACTTGGTCAGAGTCCACTTGGTTTCAACAGCCCTGGCAATCTCTCTGTTACTTTCTTTGATCTCTAGTCAAAATTTCCCTGGGGAAAGGGGAGGAAGGGGATGGGAATTGTGATCTATGATTTGGAAATACAACTGGCATGTTGCTGGATTTCTAGAAGATTTCCTTCCAGTGACTGCCTTCTTGTATTTTTTTTTTTTTAATAACAAAGGAAAAAGAGAGGAGAAAATCCCCCTAGGCTAAAAAAACCTTTAGTTCCATTTCAGTACCCTTGGGAGCACAGCCCCTCACTGTTTTCTTGTTTGCCATTCAGAATTCTATGTGCTTTCACTCACTGTCTCTCATTGGCTTCCTCAGAGCAGCTCAGCCAGAATTCAGACCCCATCTGCAGTATCTGCCTCTTACCTGGGAATGTGAAGGTCACAATTAGCCCATGGTCTACCCGAAAAAGACACACATTTTCAAAGGCCAACAGTGTGGGATTTCACTAAGGAATAGAGTTGATTTCTGCGCAGACTATTACTTGGCCACATCATAAGGAAGATTTGTGGGAGTTTTTCTTCCCACAGAACTTAGACACAAAAGGCACTGAAACAAAAATTACACCTTTATTCATGTAGGGTTCAACTTCTTGAAGGAGTGGTCTGATAAAGGCACACCAATTCCTTGGGGAAAGGACAGAAGAGTTTCTTATGGTGACTTCCCTGAGATTCAAGCAGGTGGTGACAAAGCAGGTATGAAATACTGAGCAAATTCTGTGTTTTAATTTGTTACTCTCAGAACTTCTTATGGCGCTTATGTGGCAACCCTGTATTTTTTTTTTTTTTTTTACAATTTCTAAGTACTAATTACATTAATCTTCACAAAAGCCCTAGTATACAGTTACTATGAATATCTCCCATTTTCTTAACAAGGACACCAAGGAGTAGTGAGTTACATGGCTTAGCAGTTGTTAGAATTTTGAACCCAGGTTCCCACCTCTATCTACCAGAGAGCTGTCAGTACCACTGTCTCCAGCATCCCTTGAACACACAAGTTCATGGGACCATGATAAGTATTTCAGGGCTTCAAGATATGTCCAGATAACTAAACAAAATTAACACAGCACAGGAAAAACCTGAACCCCTGACACAGTCTTGGTTACTAAAGTGAAAGTATTTTTGCCTGCTCAGGAAATATTCAATACTTTGAATTTTCAAATGTCAACAATTTTCCATTCCTCCAATGTCTCAAAATGAAGGTATTTGGGAGATAACATGCTAATAAATGGTCTTAGAGATAGTGGTCAGGTACTTGCACTGTGAAGAAAAATAGATGAGCTTTGCTTTTGATTCTCTCTATCATTAATGACTATCAGACTGAGGAAACTGTTGCTATTCAATAGGACCATGGAGTACTGTTTCTGCCCAAATATATGGCAAATGAAGAGTTAACACAGATTTTTCTGTTCTACTAAGTAACAACAGCAGCAACACCAGAGATTTATAAAAAGAGAATTGCTAGCCCTTGTGTTGATCTCACCCCTTTCCTTTAGCTGGAACAGAAAATTTGCTGGGGTAACAGCAATGTGCACACCCTAATCTTCCTAAAAATCACACAAGATGCCACAACTGGGGACTTGTGGTTTCCCCACTGTACAGTAGCTTCCAGAAGATGTGCAGTGTGAGGCTGTGAAAACGCATTTCAGGGGCTGTTTCACTGCGTTGCCTTCTGTGACAGCATGATCCATCAGCTGCTCGGTGGAAGACAATATAGCAAAAAGAATTGACCCCTTCTGGTGCTTAAAAGGTGCTGAAAGAAGAACATTAATTTATTGCTAATATTCACTGTGTTAAAAATAGAAGGAATATGTCTTTTGTTTCCACTTTGCCGTTTGGTGTTAGAATGGTGTGTAGGAGGAGGAGGAGTGGCTGTAATTAGAGGGTCATCTTTTGGTCACAACTTAAACCTTGTACTGTTGAGTAAGTGAAAGGGAAAGAAAGCCTTTGTTCCGAGGCTGTGTGGAAGCTTCCTAAAGGAGCTATTTTTTGCAAGGTCAGGACACTCTTAACACACTGCTGTTGGGAACGTTCGCTTTCTCACTCCAGTCCTCTTGGACTCGGATTTGCATTTTCTCCCTGTCCACTGGAGACAGCACCAGTGGGTTCCAGAAACCTTCTGGGATATGTTAGGCCTGTTGGCCACAGCAGAGAAGAGACAAGCTCAGTATCCCTTGGACTTTACTATAGACATTTGGAAACACAGAGTTAAAAGGTCCATCAGACCGACTTGCAATCAATAGCCTTTGAATGAAACAGGTGTTGACTCAGAATTGCCTAGCTGCAACAGTGTTTCATGGAGGAACAAGCTTCTCTGAGCTTTCAGCAGGTTCACTTCCTCCTATACTTAGACATTTTATTTTTTGAGACAGGGTCTTGGGATGTAGCTCTGACTAGCCTCAAAGTCTTGATTCTCCTGCCTCAGTCTCCCCAAATGCTAGGATAATAGGCTACATGACACCATGCCTGGCCCTTACTTAGATTATTTTGCAAAATTTTTTCTAGGCACTAAAGTACTGAAAAATGAGCAAATCTAGAGATGGGAATCAGGTGTCCAGGGCTTCTTGCAAGCTTCTTGTGACTGCTTTCCTGAGTTTAGTCTCATGAGCTCAGTTGGCAACACATCTCTGGCAGCAGTATCTAACTAACCACATCTCATTTTGAAAAAAAAAAAAAAAGCAGTAGCTATCCTGGGAATTAGACTTGATTGTACTTTGAAGAGGTTTCAATGATTAATGAATTTAATTAACATATTTGAGGGGTTCTGCTGCCTTTAATATAATATACCTTTATAAAAACGCATATGCACTAAAGGTAAGCATTTATGTTAAACTATCTTAAAATTGTCTCCTTGGTCAACTTGGAGAAGGGTAAATAATAGTAGCTTAGACTTAACTACTTGTTACCACTTTGGGGGAATTCCTAAAGAATGATATTCTTTTTCTCAGAGACAAGTTTAAGCACATTTTTCTTCATCTACTTCCTTCATTCTCCTCTTCCTTTACTCCATTTCACCCCTTATAATTCAGCTAAGGCAGTTAGACTAGATCAGCCCATAACTAGAGAAAGAGCAGATGGATACAAGCTTGATTTGTGAACTGGGCAAGGGGGAGAAGCCATCTTTCCTGTGAGAAGATACAGTATATTTCTTGGTGCTACACTTATGTGTGACTGACCACCCTGCCTGACAGCAATCTATTTGCCATCCAATTGTGTATGAGCTCTGCCTGGCTCAGACAGGAAGGTCACCCACTAACTTTCTATGTTATAAAGAAAAATGAGCCTGGACTTCTTTGAGAAAGTGCCAGTTTTCCACTGGCCCAGCATCTTTTAATTGAACGTGCTGGGAGCTAGCAGAAGAAAGAAGTTAGCCATTTGATGTGTCTTTAGGGTTAGAGACCATATAGTCAAAGGGTAAGGGGAAAAAAATGATGGAATGAGAACCACAGTGGAGTTGTCCTTTTTATTTGTGAACAGGAATCATAGTGGAAATCTTCTTGTTCCAGTAATAATAAAAATGGGATTGTTGATCTGTGTAGTAGACTATATATTGTCATTATATTTAGTAAGAAGTCAGAGTGATCAATGAATCTTAAATTGTAGTCAGTCAAATGTGTCCCAGTTGAATAAACCTATTCTCCTTGTCTTTTTTGTCTGTTATCTCCTTCCCACAGAACTAAATTGGTCCAGATCTACTGACAAGTCAGGAGTGACATCCATCAAAAACCTAGTAGAAGTAGGAAAGCAGCAGACAAGTCAGAGCTGAGATCCAAGACATAAAAGTTTTCCTTTAAACAAACACATGTACACACACACACACACACACACACAACACACACACACATGCACATATGCACAAAACACACTTATGCATGCATGTACTCATATTGATTAAGCAAAAACTGATACCAGACTCCATATACCCTTCATGAGTAAATCTGATAAACTATGTTCAGCATCAGCATGACCCAATGTGCCCCCATCTCCTCTGTTCCCACCTTGGCAATAGCAGTTTATATTTATAAACTCTTTAGGTTTATACAAATTATGTATAATGACTGTTTTGTGCTTCTTAAATTCACACAATAAGAAAATCATTATTAAATACTTATCAAAGAAGAGGAAGAGGCATAAAGTGGGCTGGTAGGATATTATTTGCTTACTTTTCCCATTTTTAATCCTAGGATACATATAAGATATGTGGTTAATTATAGTTTCTCTGAAGTTTGTAGCAAAGGAATACAATACTTAAAGTGCCTTTGTCCTAGATCCCCTTAGCAACCACATTTAAGGGGTCTAGTACAGAATATCTAGCAATTATGATCAGGGATACTTTGAAATGAGCTGGTAGGCCATTTTGGCCACCAAAATATTGCTGTGCGATAACAGTTAGATGGTAAGCCAGGATGCATGGTGAGCCAGGGTTCTGGCTATGTCTGGGATATGGAGTAGGTGAGAGTGAGCCCTAGTGAGAAACTTAGACTCCTCATCTGTAAGTGCAGCAAGATTCTATGCAGAATGCTACTGAGTCCTTTCAGTTAGAAAGTTACAATATTTTTTTTCTATTACATTTCTCACTGTTGTCACTAAATATCTGACAAGAAGCAACTTAAAGGAAGAAAAGTTTATTTTGGCATAGTGTTGGTTCAGGTGATATGGTCCATCAAAGCATGACATCAGTACCAGCAAGGCGACCTACTCAGATCTTGGTGAACCAGATAGCAGAGAGAGGATTGCCTTGCTCAGCTAACTTTCCCCTTTGATTCAGAATGGGGTCTCAGTAACACATACATGCTGAGTCTTCCCCTTCATTTGGTCTTCCTTGGAAATGTCTCCATGGAAACACCCAAAGGTAGGCCTCACTAAAAGTACCTCACTAATGTACTTCTTAATTTAATGAAGTTGATCATCCAAATTAACCATCACAGTTTTAAAGTAGAGTAACATTTTCTTTGACCTCATTTTTTCTTCTGGGAAAATATACCTAAGAGTAAGTGTGAAATCCTATTGAAGTATTGCATGGCCTACCTATCATCTCTAGGCCATAGTTATGATGTCAGGGAGATGAGCCCATCAGGAATTTTAACTTTTTATGGATTATGAGTATCCCCTGTGGGTCTGATGAAAACTGTGGATTGCTTTTCTGTTAATATATGTATGTCTGCTTGTGTTCACTTTAAGTGTTCTAGCAGGAGCCATAGGTTCCAGTTGAAAATTGCTATACTATAGATTTAGAAACTCTCCCCAAGCTCTGGTGCTCTATAGCTTTATCATGTAACTTTAGGATATAAAATAAT
The DNA here is from genome assembly GCA_021653895.1 of Mastomys natalensis. Lineage (NCBI taxonomy): Eukaryota > Metazoa > Chordata > Mammalia > Rodentia > Muridae > Mastomys > Mastomys natalensis. The sequence continues at coordinate 5,998 of JAJTUV010003448.1, read as the reverse complement.
TTTAGTGTTTCTAGCTCATTATACATTTTTAACTTCCCAGATCACCTCAGACCCTCAAATAACTCTTCATCCAGGTCCCTCCTCAATCTTCCCCCTGAGTTATGACTTGGTCAACATACTTCTTTTCTAATGAATAACTCTTCCTTGGTGCTTACTATGTGTCAGACACATGAATTTAAATATTAATGTATTTAAATCCTTATTTATACCTCATGAAATCATTACTGTTGTCATTACCATATAACAAATAAAATGGAGACAGGCAGAGATTTAATTTGGCCAAAGTATTTAAGTTAGTGAGTGGTGCAACTGAGATTTGAGCTCCCACAGTTTGGTTCCAAGGTCTATGCATTTAACCATATGCCAAATTCCAAAGTACTTTGGTGGTAGGAATTTAGTAACAAAGAACATTCTGAGAAGAGAAAAGTCTCCAAGTTGCAAACCTGTGATTTCTGTATGTATGTTATATTTCAATAAAACGTCTACCTTAAAAATGTGTCATGTTGAAATGCTTTTGGCAGCAAAACTAATCTTACTAGTAGTGGATTAAAGTAGAGGGACAGTCATCATTTATTTAATGGGGAGACAAGAGTTCTCAGTGTGAGGAGACCTCTCCTACAATTTTCCCCATCCCTGCTATGCAGATAAGGTGGTTTGAGGTTTAGAAGTCATCCAGTGAACATGAGGTGAGCCTTTGCCAAAACACCTACTTCCTCATACATGCACCTTTTCTCCTTTTATAAATTTTCCCAGCCAATCTTGCCATTAGTCACACTCACCAGAACTGAGTAAAATGGTTGGCAGCCTCCATTAAGTAACCCAGAGAAGTGAATATTTGACTTTTCCAGCCTCTGTGGGCTGTGATGAGAAGAGGTAGGAATCAACACTGGCTATATTTCAATATTAGAAAGGAGAGAAAAGAACAGAAATGAACAGAAAGCCTTCTTTGAGATCAGTAGTGTCCAATGAATATTTTAAGATTTAAAAGAAAAGCATCACATTGATCCCTTTAAAAGAAGGTGTTGGATAAAGCTTAGAGCAAAAAGTATTTGTAACAGCAGAGTTGAAAGTCTCGTCTATCAAATTAGAAGGATATACTCCTAACCAATGGCTTAACTTGAATCTTTGAAAAATGGTCATTATATTACCTTCATTAATAGAGTGTACATCAAATTTAATGTGTGTCACAGACACTAGACTAGATTTAACCAGATAGTGCAACTTTCCATCCTTCTAATAATTCTTGTGCATTTTGAGCAGTTAAACTGCCTAAATGGGGTATCACTGTGATGGAAGGGAGGAGTAGTTGGTTAAGTGGTTTTGCCATCAACTTTGTGTTTGATTTTTCTCCTGTTCACATTATCTACTCAACTCTTTTAAATTCATGTCTGGAGATGAAACAGTTTGGCTCTTCTGCTTTCAAGTTACACATTGCCCACAATGGCTGCTTAGTAAGGTTTTATATTTATTTAATTTTATCCAGGAGTAGCCAGGACAAAGATTTGAATATATGGAGTCCAAATTGTTCATTTTTCATAGGGAAGGTAACCCTCCTAGAGGAGCTGTAGAAAGGAGTCAGGAAATAAAAGGTACATTATCTAGCAAATTACCTCTAGGGTGGATGGAGCTTCATCTTGCCAGAGAAAATCTGACTGATAGCTTCTACCTGTGGCTGAGAGAGCCTAGACATTTATACTCCAGTTTTCCATTACTAAAGTCTTCTTCAAATGGTTTTAATTCCCTGATATGCCTGGCTTGCCACAGATGTGAGATAAACCTAGTTCCAATGGCCAAAGGTAGCCAGAAGACAAAGAAGTACAGCTTCTGACATTTGTAAGTTATGAGAATGGGAAACTGCTTTAGTTTCCATAAACTTCATGTGTTAAAAACTTGATATCAAATGTAATAGAATTGAGAGGTAGGGCCTCTAGGCAGTGGTTAGGTCACAGGGGTTCTCATGAATGATGCATATCATTGTTGTAGGAGTGGAGTGAGTTAGTTATAAAAGGGAGTTTGACTCCCTTGTCACTCTTTTTCAGATACTCTCTTGTCTTTCTACTTTCTGCCATGGGATAATGTACCAAAAAAAACCAAACCAAAACAAAAAAAAAAAACCCAAATAACAACAAACAAACAAACAAACCAAAACCATCAACAGATGCAGGTTCCTTGACTTTGTACTTCCTTGTTTTTAGAACTGTAAAATTAAACCACTGTTTATATAAATTACCCAATTTGTAGCATTCTGCTATAGCTGTACAAAGTAGGCTAAGACAGGAACCTTAAATGTTGCAGTAACACAAAGCACTCTAGTCTTCTTTTTCCTCTTATAATCAAAGGAACTATGGCCCAGACGGACACAAGTATAACACTTGGGCAGTGTTCACTGAAATGACAGCTTAGTTTTCCTACCTTCCCATCTTACCAGCCCATACTAAAAAGAGTAATGGGGAGCTACTTTGATGGCTCAGTGGTTAAGAGCATCTGATGCTCTTGCAGAGGACCTCAGCACTCACATGGCAGCACAAAATCAGCCTTAACTCCAGTTCCAAGGGTTCCAATACCGTCTTCTGACCTCTGTGGGCATCAGGCACATCCATGTGGCACATACATACAAATATACACACAAAATAAAAATAAACGCATCTTTAAAAAGAATGGATTATTGCTTGCTTGAGTTGTTGGGGCAATAAGAAAACATTGTTTTCTTTGTATTATGTGACTATTAACAAAACATTTAAAATCAATAAATTAGTTATGAGACAAAACACAATCATGGATACTCTTTTCAGCACCTGTATCTTTTTTGACATTACATGGTTTTCCCACATCTAGAAACAAGACTGTCCTTAGTTCTGGATTTTTTGCTATATCCTTTAGATAATCCCTGAGACCTTTTGCTTAAAGCTTCAAATTCAAAAAAATAAAATACCAAACACCCTAAAAAAGGCAGCAAAGCAAGAATTTCCAAAACATAATAGTTCAATGGGGAACTGAAGAAGTTCCACAGATAGAACCGAGGTTCAGGAACAATTCTGAAGTAGCACTTCCAGTCAGTATTTTCCTCTTTGCACTTGCTCCTCTCTGAGCTCTGTAGATTGATCTTGTGCCATTTTGGGGACTCCCAGGGCTCCTATGGCTCCTATGGCTGCTTTCTGGCTTCACCACTTACTCTGATTATCTCACCTCCCTTGCCTATTTTCCTACTTTAGTTCTGGGTCAGGGACCAAAAGGATTAGAGCAGAAGCAAAATGAGTTTCATAATTTGTAAAAGTGTGCAGTTTGACCTCTCCCTGCTAAGTAGTTTTTGACATGTTTGTATCTAGTATTCAAGGCTGGGTTTTCCAACTGAGAAAGACTTCTCCTGCAGCAGCTTCCTTTTCTGTCTTTTGTTTAAATTGGGGAATAAAACACATGCTGTGAAGCATAGAAATTTCAAGTGAACAGACTCATGAATTACAGCGAAAGGATTGCACCCATGTAACTACTACTAAGGGGAAAGGTATATATTATGAACACCAAGAAGCCTTCTTCAGATCTGCCTCAGCACAACCTCTCCCAAAGTAACGACAGTCTTTTCACACACATGGCCTTCCCAATTTTGAACTTCATATAAATGGAATCATACAGCAGGTGCTTTTTGTACGTGTCTGGCTTCCTTTATTTCAAATTGTGTCTGGGAGGTGTATTCGTTGTTGTGTGAATAGCAATCTAGTTCTTTTATTTCTGTAAAACGTTCAGTCATGAACAACTACAGTGTTTTTTTATGCTGAGTCAGTTTCAGTGTCTTAGTGCTGACTCTCAGGAGGTCATTGAGATGGGATGAGATCATAAATATATTTAAATTGTTGTGACAAAAACCAAACCAAACCAAACTAAACCACCTGGGTAAAATAGCCTTGGCCCATATCTTTGAACCATGAAAACCAAAGCAATAGGATACATAAGGACAGCCTGTCTTCAAACAACAAAAACATCATTCAACAACAGATTGACAAGAGCCAATCAAACCTATTCACCTAGCATGCATATAGAGTTTACTTTCCATGTGTCAAACATTAGCCTGAGTACTTAATAAATATGAATCTATTAGAGATAGTTTACATAATTATTCCCATTAAACATGTAGAAACTTAGGCATGGATTGGCTATGTTCCCTGCTTATGAGTTATTATACAAAAGAAGAGAAGATTTGGCAAATCTGACTGGTTTAACTCACTCCTCTCTTGGTGTCTGTTATGTTTCCTTATATTTGAGAACATACATTATTTGTCTATCTTGTCCCATTCTAGACCATAAGCATAGTCTCTAGTGTTCTTTTTTATTTCTTACACTTGGTTAAGTACATACTTATGTGAGGGATCAATTAGTATAGAGCAGTAACCTTTTGAGTACATGTTTGTAAAATGTCTAAGGTTTTCTTCTATTTTCTTGATGTAAATAGGCACAGAGAGCAGGATCTGTGAGGACATACGGGGAAGATAAAGGAAAATAAGGGAAGACTACATTGCCTATTACAAGGCAAATGGCTCAGGGCAGTTTTTATAATATAAGTCACAGGATACAGTAAGAGAAAGTGTCTAGAACTGGCAACCCTTTGTATTCTACTCCCCCCCCCAAATAAGAAAAATACAACATGAGCCCACACTGACATTTATATCTTTTCTTGTAGTCACATTCCAGAAAGTACAATTAAAAGTTAAACAAAAGAATGTATTCATTCCAAATATCATCATTTCGATATGTGAAATCTTTTACGTTACATTTTATTACAGTTGCAAAATCTATAATCTATACCTTATCTTGGACTAGTCGCATTTCAAATGCAGAAACAGCCCCATTCGATTAGTGGCTATCTATTGAATAGTATATGTCTAGAGTCTTGCTACTCAGTGCGATCTTTGGACTAAGCAGCCACACATTGAAGGTGAGTTTTCTAGAAATACAGAATCTTGGGACCTGCCCCAGTGCTACTGAATCGAACTCCAGTCTTTTAATGAGCTCCTGGGGTGATTTGTTTGCACATCAAAGTATGAGAAGGCAGCCTAGTGATCAACTGCATTATCAGGGCATTTTCTAATGAATGGCAGATAATATCTGGCTAATCCTGAAATCACAGCCACAGGGTCTCTCATTAACTTCATTTGTTAACTTCCCTCCTTCTTTTCTTCTCCCTCTCATTTCCTTCCTTCCTCTCTTGCTTCCTTCCCTACATTGGTTCCCACACCAAAAAGACTTTATTTCAATCAATAAGGCTGCTCCTCTTAAATGACAGTGCCAAGCTATTAAATTCTGCCAGCTCATCCTTTGTGAATGAAGGGAAGCAGATTTGGCTGCAGCCCTATCTTTCTGCCATTATCCAGTATTAAATGTCCTTCAATTAGTATGTGCAGCCAGTTCCCTGCAAGACCCCATGCTGGTTTATGTCACTCCTGCATTAACCTCATTGGTTACAAAACATCCCTATTATTAAGCCATTAAAAGCCAGGCTTATTCACCTGCCAGCCCTATAAGTTTCCTTCTGCCTCTCCTGAACCATTTACACAGAGTTTTAGCAATTCTCTCTATATTCATCTTTGCTTTTATCTTTCAAAGATTTGCTTCCTTTTGCACCTCTCTCAATCTTTCCTTGGCTTTTTCTTCTCTGCCTTGTTCTTCCTCTCCTCCTACAGTGTGTTGTCTTCCTGCTCTTTTTTAAATAGCATTTGCTCTCTCTCAGGGAGAAGGTAATTACTTGCTTGAGAACAGGTTGGTTATAGCTGTGCACACTCACAAAGCCAGAGCCTCATCAGCAAGACTGTTTTCAGCCTCTGCTGGCTCAGGCAACATTTGGCAAGGTACCACTTTCCAGCCCCATCAAATTGTTTCTGCCTGTTTGATGAAATTGCAAAGTGGGTTGCAATATTGGCAATTTGAAGCTAGATATTGCATAAGGTTATAAAGTCATATTTTGAAAACATGTTTTTGTATATTGGCCACCTTACTTGCTTGCTTTTAA
>JAJTUV010003447.1:0-88359 GCA_021653895.1 Mastomys natalensis | reverse complement strand
GTCAGTGCTAAACCATACTTTCCTCCACCACTCCTGCACGCTGTACACTTTGTTCATGTTTGTTCCTCGTTTCTTTCCCCATCATAGTTAATCTCTTCTCATTGCTCCATATATTGGGACTAAACTAATATTTTAGAATATGTTTCCCTCTGTCTCACTGTTATCCACTACTTTGGTAGTATATTTTGGAAAGAAAATTGATGTGACCCTCCTCAGCAGTTTGTAGAGTGCCAATCACTGCCTTAGTTGACGTCAATCTGTGTGGAAACTAAACCTCTTTCCTGCCTAGGCACTTTTGGTCCTGCTTTGGCTTACACAGATTTCACTGTGTCTTGCTGACCACAATCATTGTAATTCTTAAGGACATCTGCTCTGCTGTGCTAAAAATACACTGTTTCCTGTAGCCATCCCCACTATCTCTCTGGATCTCCCATGCTTCCTCTAACCCTCTTTACAGGGATTCCTGAGGTTTATTTACACTGTGAGGCGTGGCTGTGGGAAGCAGCTGGGAGCCTGGTTTAGCAAGTCCTTAGGACCCCGGACCTTTATCAGGACGGCACAGTGTTTCTGGTCGCTTGCCCCCCTAGGGCAACCTGTTCTTTTATGCGCGAGAGGCCCGTACAACGACTCCGTAATTTATTACTCATCCAGGGCAGTAAAAACTGCAATACTGAGTTTTTCCATAGCTGCTGCTTGCCCACATTGCGCCTTATATAGGAACGCGAGAACATGACACATTTCTCTTCTCTGCTTCCAGCACTCATGTCACCTGCTCTGCCCTCAGCTGTCAGCCATGCCATGATGGTGAGAGTGAAGTGCAGGACTCACTGGAGACCATCCCTGCAGCCCCTGCAAGCTCAGCAGATGTTCGCATGCCCCACTGTAACCAAGCTCCAGGGAACCAGCTTACTTATCACCAAAGCCTTACCTGACAGGTTTTTTGCCTTTATTTGAAATCCACTTCTCACCTCCTTGCTAACTTGAAATCCTTATCTCAATCTTTTTTCTAGGTTGGGCAAAATATTATTGTATCTTCTCCTATTAGATTTTATGAGTTTTTTTGTCTAATAGTTTCTGTCCAGTCCCTTGCTAGATTACAAGTACAGTGGCTGATTTTAGAAAGGTTGAAAAATAGGTAGTGAGGAAGGTACTGCTCCTTTGAAACACTAGCCCTGCTGCTGTAATTCTCATAGCGCACAAAATACTACCTAAACAATGAAGGAACAAATTGGACCCAACATTGTAACATGGCAATTACTACCCCTAACTGACAGTGCTCTCTGGTAATTTCTTTTTTAACACACATTTCTTCATTTTCTTATTCATAACCCTTCATACCATTTCTTCCTTTTTTAAAACTATTAGTTTCTATCTTTGCTTACATTCCAGTTCACTTTGCTCCCACCCAAACCATTATTTCGCTCCTCTTCCTCTCTGTTGACTTTCATCCCACACACCATATAACAATTATGTGTATATATTATGCCAATAACGGACATGGATTATTATATATCAAACCCACCCAAAGAGAATTTTGTTATTGAGAGATAACATTTCGTATAGTTACACATACATACATTATTTCGTTTTTTTATGAAGCGCATTACAGCGTCTTTTATCTATCAGGCGAGCATACTGAGTATCTTTACTCTCCTTGTCCAATAAACTTATGCTGTTCTTGAAAACAGGAAAGAATGAACACACTTTCCACCCTCTTGGAATTAATCAGTTGCATAGGAGAAGTTTCAGGTAGCTCTGGGTTAACATCTGCCTTAGATTGTTACCGGGATTTTCTGTAAGGGAAATATTCCATTCTTCCCAACTCCACCATTTTACACAGCACCCGAACAACCCAATCTCACCCAAACAAAAAAAAATATTCACTCTTATAGGAGAATATTATGATTGGAACACACTATATCTATAGTGTATAAATTTACAATACAATAAACTAAATATATACCAATTGGGGTGACGGAAGAAAGCCTTTCCTCTTTTATTTCAATCTCTGGCTATAAAATTTCCCCAAACATGAAACCTGACTTGTGACTCTTCCTCATAGACTATGCACTTTGGTAGATGGCCATGAGCAGTTACAAAGTTCATATTTTTATTTGTTTACAACTCGCACTTTAATTCTTTTTCTTCTTTGAGGCGGCCAAAAAATATCCTTTCAGAAATATATTAGTCTTCATGTATGTCCTTTTCATGTTAATTGTCAAATAATATTTTTAGTACTTGTGAAAAACATGGTTTTATATTAAATCTATAACTTTAGGATAGAACTACAGGAATCCTCTCCATGAACTACAGTTACCACTTCTAGTAACCACTGATGGGAATGTTATAATTTTCTGGTGTGTTGATTTCTCCAGAGCGTCTTTCTAGAACATCTGATTGATGAGACCTCTAGTAGAGGGAGACAAGATTTTTCGCTACCTAATTCTCACTAAATTCAGCCATACATACCTTTTTATTGAGTGCCCAGATTAAAAAATAGTTTAATAACCAAAACCAACCTTTTCTTAGGCGATCGAACTATATACACTCTATGAGAACTGGATTGTTTAAGGGAATAGGCGCTCTTGAGTGTTCGCTAGGATAGAGTAAGCTCTCGACAATCCTAGTGAGCTGTCCTGGTGAAGAAGCAAGAGGTATGGATCATATATTAGGTGCCTTCTATGGCAGAGACAGCATTCGTCGCAATACTCCTGTAGTCCGCGTTTTTACACGGTCTCCGCGTTGTTAATAGTACATAGTGTTGAATGTTTTATTCGTCTCCAAAACCCATTCTCATTTTCAAAGTTCCATCACATCCTTTATTATCAACAGAGCATTTCTATATTAGGATTTTTATTTTTGGTCTTTTTTTTAAAGTTTTCAAATTGTTATGGAGTTTTTAATACATGAATACTAGCTAGTTGATATTTTACTTCATCTAAACATCTTCCCCTCTCCTATGTCTACATACTTTCTCTCTGTCTCTCTCACAACTACCTCAAATCAACAACATTTTAAAAATTTAAATTATGCACTATACATGATGTAGTACATATATATGTGAATATCATATATTTATATACTACTAGTATACTATGTATAACTATATATATGATAATAGTATAATACCTATAAACATATTTACATAATATTTACATACAACTCTACATTGTGTACAATCTGTCTACAGTTCATTGTTACTCGCATATTTTGTACTTTCTCCTTTTACACATCTCTCTCGCTTTTTATGATTGAATAGCTGGCAATGATTTAGAATGATAAGGCCTCACTATAGACATCTATATGAGAGATTTTCATATTCATACCAAGTTAATGGACTGGGGGGGGGTTGTTTAAAGAATGGATTTCAGAGATTCATTAACTTTTTGGGGAACAATATATAGCTTAGGAACTGGGTGCTGAGTTGACAAAACGTTCTATAGGAAGCATTTGTAATTGATTGCCCTTCTTAAAACTACTATGAGACTTCTAGTTGAAATTCATGTTACTCTAATGAAGATGTCCTCTTAAGTTTTCAAAATTCATACAGACCTAGTCTTATCCCCTACTTTGCCACTATAGACATTTGCAGAGGCAAACAGTAAAACACTACACTGCCTGCACAGCAACAATGCTTACCTCACGCTTGACCTGCTACTGAGTAACTCCCACTATCAGTAATAGGGAACACTAACTCTGGAACCTCTAACTCAAACACACAACTAAACACTATTGTTTTGGTAATTTGATTTGGAAAAGGATATTTCTTTATAGCAATACAAAAAGAAAGTATTGTAAGCTCTTCATCTATGGGTGTGGACCTTGTGAATTTCACCCTATTATGCACTTGTTTTCCAAGTCAACTGAAATCAGTTAAGATCCATGGCAAATTACAGTTTTATTTTCCAACAGTAGCCATAACGCGATCTCTCCTACATCTTTAAAATATCACAACAACAACCCTATGTTTGTACAAGAATTTCTAAACTATCAGATAGTGTCTGATTATTTACAGACATTGTGAAGCAGTCTCATCTTACTTCACAAGTTGTTCAAGTAAACTTTTATTAATCATTTAATTCAAAGGCATAGTAATTAACTGCTACAAAGATCATTTTATAATGGAAGTAAATGTGCGATTTTTCGGGTTATAACAACATACGTGTCAGTTAAGTATTTTTGTTATATCACTAAAAAAACGAAACATAACAAAGCTACGTAAAATTTATTACTTCTAATCTTTTCCAGCCGTATAAATTTTAAGGCTTATCCAGTTACTAGTAGCTTTTTTATTGGGATTCCTCAAGCTGTAGGAATATGTAATCAGAACACTTCTGAATTCTCTTAGTTTCTTTTTAACAGAAAAGGAGCATGACTTTTCCCTTCTCTTGGTTTCATCTTTGATCACAACTTTTAGAATGTTATAATCTATTTCACGCTTCTTGCTGATTCTAACTAAGTTTTTTTGTGTTGTTAGGTTTTTTTAAACAATTAATGATTAGTGCATTACATAGGCGCTAGGGTAAAGGCTAACACTGAAACTTCACGTTATATTCTTGTTCAAAAGGAAAAAATCAGTTTTCTCACACAACTATATTGGATATACAGTCCACTATACATCCAGAGGGGCATATGTTCTCGCTGATCAGGGGTTAGTTTGACAGACATATAGGATTTCACATCAGAGATTTGTTTGACTTTTGTGTGTGGTGCGTGTATAAGTGGTTATGATATTGTTATGTCTGGTTTTTTGTTACTGTGTTAGTCGTTTTAAAATCTTTGGTAGTTTGTTTGGATGGGTGTTTGACTCTTTAATTTTTCTCTGGTTTAGCAAGGTGTATACTTGTACTGGGTTTTGTTTGTGTAATTGTAGAAAAATGTAAACTTGGTAGTAGGTGCAGAGGAACAGATTGGGAAGAAACTTGGAAGATAGGAAGTGGAAGAAAATAAACAGATATATTTAATTTACTAAATTTGTTACTAATAAAATAAAATAATTAAATATTTTTCTGGAATTTTTTTTTCAGTGATTTAAGATGGATGCGCTCTTCTCTTACAAGGATACTAATTGCTGATATTGTACCTGAGTCCTAATTCTTTTTACAAAAAAAAAAATTGGTTCAAAATATTAGTGAGTAATAAAATAAGCCCTTACCTTTAACACAACAAAAAATTATGTTCTAAAAAGATAAGGAGACTACAAGCGACTAGTAAAGCTCAAGGGAAGATACAACTTAGAATTGTGTGATCATACTCACGTAACCGTTCTAACTAACATAGAGGACACGCGAGAATGTGATACTTTGGGCCAAAAAGAAAGGAAGTGTTATTCTTATGATCCTTCTAATTACCTTTTGTTGATACCATCACCTGAGTAGGAAGAGCTATCGATTAGTGCGGTGTGGCGTCCCTCCTAGCAGAGGAACACTATTTATGCGAATACCACAATTTCTATTGCTCGGGGCCTTGTGAGTGCCCCGCCACATGGAACTTTCTACGACTTGCAAACCATTCTAAAGAGCAGACTCTTTGTATTTTTTTACTTCCTCTCTATCTTTAAACGATTCCACCACAGCAGACGAAAACCATATACTTACAGCTGAAATTTGTTTTTAATATAGGTTCATTTGAAACGACTATCACTAGACAATATACAGCTACCTGATCATTATCAGCATGTGAGTATTTTGTGCTTTGTGTAATAAAAAACAAAACAATTTTAGTTTGTATCATCCAAAATATTGATAGCAATGTTGTTTTCAAAAAGAAATTAATCATATGTAAGAAACTAAGATAGACAAGTGTTTGCAATGTACACATTAAAATTGGATATAAACTTGAATGGTAGTTAGTAATTATAGAAGATGCTAATTTCTATATTTGGATTTAATTTTCAATTTTGATATAGGTTTTTGGGGGGCAGTTCTCTATATCTTATAAAAATGATGCATTAAAACAGATTACTTTAGTTTATCTTGTCGACTTTCATATTACATTCTCTGTAATAATATAGTGCAAACACAAAGTCAATTTCTGTCATAGATCTATCTACATAAGAATCAAATATTTCTCTATCAGATTTCATCTGAACATCATCAGGAAGCAGATGTTCTGCGTAGTTATCATCTGATTCTGTTTCAAAATAACACATTGTACATAATTCATAACACATTTGTAATTGAATTATTACAATATTGACATTCCGGCTACTCATTTTTACCTAAAAATCCACAGACAGAACAAAACGCGACACATCCTATTGTTTACTAAGGAACCGAGGTCGCAAACAACATATAGTAACATCAGTTATATTGCTAATGTAAGCATTCAGACAGGAGGAGTGTAAGCAGAGCCCCATCACGCAGAGAACAGAGCTTTGAAAAACCAGAGGCCGTAACTGGTTTTTTTCCGCGTGCTTCCCTCTCCGTAGATCATAAGGTAGGGATTCCCGTTACAACGGACAACTTCTGGGTGATACTGCATATTTTAAAATAAAAAAGGAAGCTACCAATAAAATGACGTCCCAGATCAAATGTCTTGCCTCAGCACATTAAACCACAACAGAAGCTTCCCTTTCCTCTCATAATATGGAGAAATTAATATACAAGACTCACACAAAACAACAAAGAATCACACAAAAAATAAAAAATTGCAATAGAAATAAATGACTCTACACAGTGAATCATGAATGGAACTCATAAGAGGAACAAGTATAACCCCACCCCGCTGGATGTTCCCTCATCATAGACAACCAGATTAAAGTGAAAGAAAACCCCCAAGTGCAACTAAGATTCCTTCCCCCCAGACAAAAGAGTCTGATTGCAAATATGGACTCACAGAAAACTTGTGCAGGCATGCCCAGGGCCAGTACCAACAGGTCCCAAATTGAATCATTGGACCCCCAGAGCGAGTGATCCAAATAAGCACACTCAGCCTCATTCTATAGGTCCAAGAATCACTCCACCCAACACTTAAAAACAAACAAAAAACTTACACTTAGCAAAAGAAAAGGGGGGGGGGGGGGGGAGGGGGGGGTATGGGATTGGTGGGTGGGGGGGGGGTGGGGGGGGGGGGGGGGGGGGGGGGGGGGTTGTTGTGAGTCAGCGGGGTGGGACGGGGGGGGCGTTATGTGTATGTGGGTTATAGGGGGGGAGCTGTGCTGGGGGGGGGTGAGTGGGGTATTGAAATTAAGTAAAGGGCAAGTGGGGGCGGCGGGGGGGTGGGGGGGTGTGCGTGGTAGGCAAGGGGGTAGGGGGGGGGTGATGATTGTAGGGGGGTGGAAGTGAGGGTAAAGAATGGGTTAGAAGGGGGGGGTAGGGGGGGTATGTGGTGAGATGAGATTTTATTTTGAAAAAAGGCAGGTGTTTTGGCTTACCCCCCCACAATAAAAAAATCAACACACCACCATCAAAAACCAAAAAATGTAGAAAAAAACACATCTCAAAAGAACCTTACCACAACCACCAGACTCAAAACACACACCAACCCGGTAACCCCCAACCAACCCCCCCACAACCTCCCCAACCCACCCACACAAACCCCCCCCTCCCCCCTATCAACTCCACCCTTTAACTGCTCCCTCCAAACCCAGAAACAACAACCCCCAAACCCTCAAACCCTACATACATCCCCCCATCAAAAACACCCACAAAATTCCACCAACCCTAACCCAAACCTAAACCCAAACCCAAAACACTCCACATTTCCCTACCAACCTCGTCCAAACCCAGAACCCCACCCACCCCCACCAATCCCACTGCAAACAACAACACATCAACAACATTCCCCAACCATAACAAACACAAAAAACAAAACAAACAAAACCCAAACACCCAAACCCCCCACCCCATACCCACAAAAACATCAAAACCCCACCACCCACGTTACACCCCCATGCACAACTTATATACATAGTTACATTCCATCACATTAGCAAAAATTAAAATAACCGACAAAACCTGTACAACTGCTGAGGGACCCCAATATAGAGAAATAAAAAACAATCATCAAGCCGAAATACAGTTCCCATGTGACCCAATGCACTAGAAACTAGGGGCCACCCAAGACAAAAAATAGTGAATCATCTAAAAAATTAAAAAAACTCTCTCAGCATTATTTCTTAGGTTGTTAATGTTCAACATATGATCACAATGGCTGGAGAACCTGGACAAAAATCTCCTACCACACTCAGTGAGACTACTGGTGTTGTCTACATCCTTCAAGTCTTCTCCTTTTTCATTAAGCAGCCAAAAGTTGAGTATAAACCCCAAGTTTTCCCTTTTCTAAACCCCCCCCCTCCTCCCTTCTATTTCCATATTCAAGGAGCCAAAATTTTAGCCAGATTATCCAAGGTCATAAATATGGCACATAGTCTTCCTCCTCCCGCTTCTACACTTCTTTTTTTTTAGCATCTGCAAATGTACCCGCTGAGTGCCTACGTATCCATACATACATGTTGCAAAATGTGCATGAATAGTGCCTTGAAGATTAATCAAAAATCACAACAGTATGGGGCAACTACGTAATCCCACTCCCCAACCATCGGATAACCACCAATCACGTACCACCAGCAAATTCCCCCACACGCCATAAACCCCACTTGTTTAAGCTACCCCCATTAACCATACATCATCAGAAATATATCAAACATTTAACATAAACACCTAATCCGTAAAAAGAAAAATTCCACAGACCCACTCAACCCCCTTGATGCAAAATTGTGCATATGAAAAATCAGGCAAACTATAACAACCAACCACTACCATATTAAATAAATCCCCCATTAGTCTTGAGAAGAGGAGAGGAAAAATACCACCGTCACTGGCACATCCCCTACCCCAACCCAGCAAACACAACAACCCCCAACCAATTAACCTAATGTCCCCACATAAAACCAGCATATTACCTACATGCCCAGAATAATCAAGACACTGCCAACAACCCCGCCAAATACCACCCCCAAGACCCTTACAACAACACACATAACTACCCCCCAACCCCCCACAGCCTATTGGCCATAACTGATACCACAACAGGGCTCAAACCATGAGCATGGAATAACTACACCCTTTCCAAACAACACAAGTACCTACAATATCCCAGAAGTTACACATCACCCATACACCAGTAACCGAATCTTCCCGCATGTCACTAACATAGCCACAAACCCACCAACCCCAATCAACCCTGCACACTATCCAAGAAAACGCTCACCAGGTAAAAATAATAAAAACACCCCCACAATAAAACCCAATACCAAACTTAAACAAACCCCACCCCCCGCCCCAAACACCCAACCGGACTAACACCCCACACCACACCCGAACCCTTCTCTACCATGGGTTTTTTGTCTCTTTACAATCATTTGGACACACTAAGAATACCCTGGGCCATGTATTATAAAAAACCAGGTGCTTCTAGTGATGGAGAAATTCCTTTTGGACTGGGAACTCCTCTCATGTTCTGTGAAGGAGACTCTAACTGATATTTTTGTGCACCCACCATAGAGCATGCCCAACAGTGTTACAGAAACAAGCACATGTTTCAATACAAAACTTTTGGTTAAAATCAAGTTGGGAAATAACAAAAGACCACAGATAGGAATAGACTTTTTAGTATCTAAGAGTACAGTTGCTAATGGAAATGAGACAATATAAAAGGGATAAGAAAAGAAAAAATAAGAATGCTCATATACAAATGTATGACAACTTCAATGAAAACAATCACCTAATAAAACAAAAATAAACCTTGGAAAGAAGCAAAATTTGCTCTAAAAAAGAAGATATTTTTGCAATGGTTTCCAACGTTGCTGTTACAGTACAACATGAAAAAAATTTCATTTTTTTCGCAGCTTTTCATGGTTACCCTGAAGCCAACAAGAAATTAATGCAAGCAGTGCTAGGATCCGGTGCCTAGAAAGATGTTACGTGCAGAGTAAGTCTTAGTTTCCAAAAGAATATCATGGGGGGTGGGGGGGGGGGGGGGTGGGGGGGGGGGGGGGGGTATTGGGGGGGTGTGGGGTGGGGGGAGTTTGGGTGGGGGGTGTGTTGGTGGGTTTTGTGTATAGGGGTGGGGGGGGGGGGGTTTGGTGTGGTGGGGGGGGGGGTTTTTGTTGGGGGGGGTGGTGGGTTTGGGGTATGGGTGGGGGGGGGGGGTGGGGGGTGGACACCCACCCTCCCCCTGTGGGTTCACAGGACTCTAAGGAAAGAAATGAGTAGACTGTAAGAACCAGAACGATATGGATAGAACCAAGGAAACAATGTCTTTCCATACAAAAGAGGCTCATGTATCAGAGAAACAGTGGGCAAGCATGCACAGGCCAGAACAGGTACTAAGCCAGATGTGTCCCATAAGGTGATTGGGGATTGGGGACACAAGATTTCATTCCATAAACCTGAAGCCATCTCCAAAAGAAAATAAGGCAAAAGAAAATTTATGTATTAAAAACTAAGTTATATTGGCATATAAAACAACATTGAAAATGTAGGACTCATACCCGGCAGCAATATGCAGCCAACACAAAGTGATCCACAAAGGTAATTTTGAGGCATCTTTTTCCCACTTAGATGTCATTTACTTAAATACTATGATGATCCAGTTTGGGGATTGAAAGTGATTTCTTTCCTCTATGTTTGAAAATGTTTCTCTCTGTTTATAATGTGCTTCACAACTGGATTCTGAAACATTAATACAAAAACTAAAACCAATAAACCTCAAACTGTTGCCAACTAGAAATAGACAAATATGTGCAAACTCATTCTATGTAAATAGGGGGGGTGTGGGTTGTATGTGTTGATGGTTGGTTTGGGGGGGGGGGGGGTGTTTTGGGGGGGTGGGGGGGGTGGGGTGGGGGGGGGGGGGTTGGTGGGATGAATGGATGGGTGGAGAAATTTGGAAAGGAATTGATATTTTTGGTCTGAAGATCGGAAGTTATAAGATGCCTCAAGTAATTGTTTTTATAAGAAGTGCCTGGGCAGGGGGTTGTTAAAAAGCAGTAAATCATATAGATACTACATTAATTTACATAGACAAAATTTTATATTTTTAGGAACTCAAAGGCTGCTATGCCCTGCTGAGAACATGTTCTGTATGCTGCCTGTTCTACAAAGTAACAATCTGCGGATCTTCTTGATCAAAACAAAACATCCTGAACTAAGGCATGGTGCCCCAGGAAGGGAATTTACACTTGAACATCCTATTGCTCCCCACCCCAGTTGATTTTCTTGCTTTTTCACATCCTAACTAAGCATGGAACCCCAGGATGGGAATTTACGTTTGACATACCAACAAAACAATCCTGTGAAGATGATGGCCCCAGAGGAATTTACACTTGACGATCCCATTGCCCCCCAATTGAATTCCTGTTTTTTTCTGGTTTGTGTTTTTCCTTCCTAGCTTGGTGTATATATTGAACCTGTTTCAGTAAAGGCATGCATCTCTCACATGGATGACCTGAGTCTGAGTATTTTTCTTAAACCCCCAACCTACACGCTAGATCGGTACCGCAGGTACGCTGGAGCTGTCAGAACTTTAAGACAAAACATCCATATAAAAGAATGCAACCAAACAGACATTGACGAGAGAGGGACAACAAGATAAAACAGACCACCCTGAACCAACTTTATATTGGACAGAAGATCTACGCAGAATATCAGTAAGCATCACAAACACACAATCAGACTTCAGACCAAGGACACTCATTGTGGCATAAAGGTTTTCCAATTCTCAAAAAGGCACCCACAACACGTGTCCAGACGGCTACTGCAGGTCACAGGAACAGTCCGTTGGATGAAGAAGATGAGCTCACATCAAGGAGTAGCTCAGCCCCCACGCAATAACATAACTAACAATTTATTAAATGAAAGGGAAAATGAGAACTCTCATGGAGTAACAGCTCATTTCCAACAACACCAGAAGTTCAGGGAAAATCAGGTTTTAAGGAGGGTAAAGCAGATGAACAAGTATAGGGAAAGGGAAGATGGAGGGAGAACGCAGGAACCCTTCTCAGAAACATCAAAATGTTAGAAAGTAAATGTTTTTGTTCAGTTTATGGCACATGGTGACGCAGGAGAAGACCAGCCTTAGTGTAATAATGCAACCCTGATACTATCTTTCTGTTACATCATATTCAAACCCATAACAAACCCTATCACACGAATTCACATAAGAACTACACAAGGACAAGCTTCACATCAACAAAATAAGGTCACAATTGCAATCAAACTTATTCTTTGTGAAGTCTGCAACTTTCCTCAGAGGAAATAGAGAAGTGATATATGTGTTCAACCTTCTAGAGAGGCGAAGGCTAAGAATGTCTTCTCCAAGGCCTTAGTGACCTATCTACAAGGAAAGTTGGTGTGGGACCTCTTCGGATTGAAGGATGTTACTCATGTGTAACATGTCCTGTTGTATTAATAACTATTATTTGTAATCGAGATAAAAATTTGATGTGTCAGTCTGAATCTATGCAATAGTATATCCTGTTATTTGGGTTGCTAAGAGGTTGAAAACCCATGGTATGATCAAAGTATATTTTCTGAGGCACACTTGCATTTACACAGAGGGGGTGAGGTGTGGGGTACACAAAGGTATTAAAGGAGAGGGGGAGGAGGGGAGGGGAGAGGAGGGGGAAAGGAAGGAAGACGGAGAGGGGAGAGAGAGAGGAAGAGGGAGAGGGAGAGGGTGAAGGGAGAGGGACAGGGACAGGAAGGGGGAGGGGAGGGAGGAAGAAAAAGAGACAGACTAGAGAAATGGTCAAATCAATTGAGAAATGGAAGGATCTGAGTGTGACAAGGGAAAACACACACACACAAAACCACTGATAATCTGAGTCTGTACAAACTCTGATGGGCTCACCAGGGAAAAGACATTTAAGTATTTTTCTGTGACTGCTAAGAGCAGTGATACAGGAACTTCTGTCTGAAAGAACTGTTCTACTCTGAATTTGCTGGTTTAAACTGGTATGCCATTGGTCTTCTATTTGCACAATGGTCTAAAGAATTGAGTAAGAATAAGAAAACAAACTCAGCTATACCACAGCAATGACTCATCCCAGAAGTTCATGGGCTTATATGGTAAAAATTTGATGGGCATCTACAATAAATGACAAAGTGAAATTCAGAAGAAACAATAAAGCCTCTTAAGTAAACATATATTCTACTCCTCTTATTCTATTCTCAGGACCATCTGTGACGTTCTATCCATCCTAGAACATGCCCAAACCCAAGACAGGTCAATAAAGAAAATTGCAAGTCATAGCATAGGAAAGAGTGAATCAAGTTCTGTCCAGATAAAACATGGGCCCTGGGTGGACACTTAGTGTTCTTGCAGGAATTTGGAACATCCCTAATTTCTGGAACTTCTTTGTCTAAATCCACAGCCCCAGAGAACCAGGATCACACAATGGAGAATCTCATCAGGATGGGGATTGCTGTCATGGTCCTCATAGCCCTTCTGATTCTGGTCTTTGAGGCCAGGGGCAGCCAGAGACAGACCCACTGTACAACTGGGAGATAATCTGAAGAGAAAAAAGTATTTTTTTCAAGGTGCCACAGTCTGGGAAATGAATCTGATGTGCAAAATTTTCTGTCAGAAAATCCAGAACTCAGGTTGAGGAACAGTCAGAGGAGAATGTGCTAGGTGAAAGTGTATTTGGGGTTCAGAAGAAGGTGACAGATTCATGATGAGATTCTTCCTCAGTAAATCAATTACTGTCCTTCCACATACTGGGACTTTTGCTTCCTGAACCAACACTCTTCTGAAATTATAAAGTGATGGAATATGCTGTCCCACCTGCCTGGAATTTCTTTCACATGTTTGATTGTGATTTCTGTAAGGGAAATATTCATTTCACTTTTAAAAGCCTTTGCCATCTTTCTAATATTGGCTTTCAGTTCATTTTATACTGTGTGTGTGTGTGTGTGTGTGTGTGTGTGTGTGTGTGTGTGTGTTATGTGTGTATGGGTTTCTGAGTCTTTGTGTCTTTTTGTTAGTTTACTTCTATTGGTTGTACTTAAGGCAAGTTGCTGGCCAGGGGCGTGGGAGGGAGAGGCTTAGTTAGTATCCCTGGTCCCAGTAGCTTCCTGAAATGCAAGCAGAGTAGATGGGTGGGAAATGGAATATGCAGTGAAGTTTCCTGCCCTTGGGTAGAATTCAGAGGAGTAGCAGACATAGCTTTGATAAGCAGAGGCGTAACTGTTGTCCCTTCAGATGAGGATTCCAGGAAAAGGACAACTTCTGGGTGATACTGATTTTATAAAGGAAGATACCAATTAAAAGAACTCCCAGATCAAGGCTGCTCAGCAATTATCACAGAAGCTTCCTCCTCCATAATATGAGAAATTATACAGATCAAACAAAAAACTGTGCAGAAAAATCTGACAAATGAATCTTGAATGGGAACTTAAGGGAACAAGAGTTCCCATCATGAGAACCAATGGAAGAAGACCAGGAAACTATGTTTCCAGGAATAAGAGTCTGATCAAATATGGACTCAGAAACTGTGGCAGCATGCACAGGGCCAGTACAGGTTAAGTGAATCATGTCCCAGTGTAGAGACAATGTAGACAAAGACCTCATCTATATCCAGAAGCTATCACACACTGAAAACACTTGCAAAAAAAAGTAATTTTTCAAAGAAAGACACACTGCTATGAAAGCAAGTAAAGGGCAAGTCTCAGTCCCAGAAAAATGTATGGACAACACAAAATGAAACCCACTGACATTTTAAGCATGTTTTGCTTACAATGCTTGTTTTTGCTTTATATAATGATTTCCTGTTTTGTGTTTTTATGAGCTTTTCAGGTAATTCATAATTGTAGATGTTGTATAAAGGTTACCAAATTACCATCTTAAGCACATTCAA
This sequence comes from Mastomys natalensis, assembly GCA_021653895.1. Classification (NCBI taxonomy): domain Eukaryota; kingdom Metazoa; phylum Chordata; class Mammalia; order Rodentia; family Muridae; genus Mastomys; species Mastomys natalensis. Next base: position 73,496 of record JAJTUV010003447.1, on the reverse strand, counting down.
TCCTATTTACAATGCTTCGCATCAGTTAGGAGAAAGACTTTCATTTTCTTCTTCAATATTTCCATTCTGTATGAAAAATGATTTTATTTGTCTAATATCATTTCATTTAAATTCACTTTATATGTGAAGTACTTAAGAGAATTTAAATGTTACCTCCATAACACAAACTTTCATAGCTTAAATATGATTATACTGGCCCTCCTTTTCTTCCTTTACACAACTCCCATATTCTGCTTCCCCTACTCACTCTCAAAATGATCACTTGATTTCTTAGTTACATACTAAGTGCATAAATCGTAAACATGTTCTTCTGAGTCCATGTAGTGTTATTTCTTCATGACTTGAAGTTCACCATGTGACATTGCATGAGAAACTAGGGCCATCCCTAGACAAAAGTGATTCTAACTCTCTCAGCATTTCTTAGTTGTCTATTGTTCTTCATCTAGGGCTGGTGACCTGACAGAAATTCTCTACCACATCAGTGTGTCTACTGGTGTTGTTCTTCTTCAAGTCTTCTTTAAGCAGCCATATTGTTGAGGTATTACCCAAAAGGTTTCCCTTTCTTTTCTAGGAGACAAAATTTACACAAGATTTCCAGGTCTTATGGCACATAGTCTTTCTCCTCCCGCTTCTGCAATGTTCCCTGAGCCTTAGTTACATACATACATGTGCATAAATGTGCAGGAATTGCCTTGTAGATATATCAGTTGGGGCTAAGAACTGCCCAAATAGGTGTTCTCTGCAATTTCACCAGTTGAAGTTTTCTGTAATGGACTCTGTCTCATAAACAAGATGATTTTGGTCTGTGGTTTTAGAGCTACACTTACATATTAATTTTCCATAGTCTTAGAGTGAAAAATAAAGCAAGGAAACACATTAAACAATTTTTCTAGGTTCATTGTAAATATGTTTCCTGCAGTGGTAAGACCATGAATTACTTGTATAATAATAACGCATTTGAAAAATTACAGGTCTAACCACTCAGCATTGGGCATTCTGTGAATGGGCTCATACTTGTGATGGAAGAATACCCTTTCTTCTAATGGTCATTATTTTCCTGTAGTTCTCTGTCTACAGATAGGACCCTTGGAAATATATTGCCATTCCTCATTAATATATTCACCTATATTGCATTGTTTAGATCCTGTTTATTTCTCAAAAAATTAAAAAGTCATTTCTTTAACAATTTCTACAAAAAGACTTCACTCAATTCTTCCTGGTTTTTTGTCTCTTACAATCATTATGGACTCTCTAGTATTCCCTGGGCCATGTATACAGGTGCTGTGATGGAGATATGCCTGTTGGGACTGAACTCCTCATGTTCTGTGAAGGAGACTAAATGGATATTTTTGTGCACCCACCAGTGAGCCAACAGTGTTACAGATACAAGCACATGTTCATATACAAAACTTTGGTTAAAATCAATGGGAAATAACAAAAGACACAGATGAGGGAATAGACTTTTTGTATGCTAAGACAGTTGCTATGGATATGAGACATATAAAAGGGATTAGAACAGAAAAAATAAGAATGCATCATATACATGGATGACATCTTCAATGAAAACATTCACCTAATAAAGACAAAAATAACCTGGAAAGAAGCTAAATTTGCTCTAGAAAAAGAAGATATTTTGCATGGTTCCAACGTTGCTGTTTCAGACAACATGAAAAGAAATTTCATTTTTCGCAGCTTCATGTGACCCTGAAGCCAACATGAAATTAAGCAAGCAGTGCTAGGAGCAGGTGCATAGAATGATGTTACTTGCAGAGGAAGTCTTAGTTTCCAAATGATTATCAAAAATATTCAATGTCTTAACTTAACCAACATGAATGTCAAAATGACCAGAATCCAATCATGATGGCGAGTTGATATTAAATCTCATGGACACTTCAGTCCAAGGAACAAACTTACTGAAGGCTGTCTTCCCTCCACCCCCATGCTTCCAGCCTGGCCTCTATTTCTTAGTAACAGTAGTTTCTATGAATTCTCATTGTACTGAACCACAAATGTGCTTTCTTATCACACACTGTTCTCACCTCACCCTGCTCTAGTTCTTAGTTCCTTGTGTGGTTTTTAATCCTCTGACAGGAGTGTGAGCAGATGTTAGGAAAATTTCAGAGACTGATTTCAGTTTAGAGCAGCTGAATTCACACCCTCCCAGTCAGGGTCTTCTAGTCAAAGTTAAAACCTGACATGCATGGAAACTGTGTTACAAATCCCCAACAATCTAAGCTGAATGGAAGTTTTGGTAACCAAAAACCCGAGAAGAGATAGGCCATAAATCTATACTACTGTTTTCCTAAAGGACATAGGAGAAAAGTGACTACTAGTTCAATGTCTTGCTTAGCCATTATCAAGGAATCCTCCTTCTTGTAGGAGATGGGACCTAACACAGAGACCCTTCTGAACAATGTGCAGAGAGAGACCTTGGATCTCAAAATCCTTCATGGAATGTTAATATCAAACACCCACCCTCCCCTGGGTTCACAGGACTCTAAGGGAAAGAAATTGGAGAGACTGTAAGAACCAGACGATATGGATAGAACCAAGGAAACTATGTCTTCCAGACAAAAGAGGCTCATGGATGCAGAGAAACTGTGGCAGCATGCACAGGGCCAGAACAGGTCTAAGCCAGATGGTGTCCCATAGGTGATTGGGGATTGGGGACACAAGATTTCATCCATAAACCTGAAGCCATCTCCAAATGAAAAATACAGGCAAAAGAAAATTTATGTTTTTAAAACAAAGTTATATTGGCATATAAACAACATTGAAATGTAGGTCTCATACCCAGCAATATGCAGCCAACACAAAGTGATCTCAAAGGTATTTTTGGAGGCATCTTTTTTCCTTAGAGGTCTTTTACTTATATACTATGATTTCCTGTTTGGGGTTTGTATGTGATTTCTCTATGTTTGAAAATGTTTCTCTCTGTTTATATGTGCTTCACAACAGGATTCTGAAACTTTTAATCAAATACTAAAACCATATTCCTCAAACTGTTGCACAAACTAGAAATAGACAAATATTGCAAACTCATTCTATGTAAATCTGACTCCTAAAACACAAAACTCAGAAAGAAAGCAAATTTCAGACCAATTTCCCTCTCAATCTAGAAGGCCTTGGAAAGATATCTTACAAATTCTAAAAACCACAGATGCCAACCTAGACTATGTTGCCCAGTAGAAACCCAACCATAGTATGATGCACAATCCGTGGTAACTTCAATCCCAGGGAATCCAGTATTCTCTTCTGAACATACAAAAAGCAAAACACTTACTGTGTGTCTCGGTGTCTGTGTGTGTCTGTGTGTGTTTGTGTGTGTGTGTGTGTGTGTGTGTGTGTGTGTGTGTGTGTGTGTGTGTATTATATGCATGCTAAATTCTAATAACTTTATGATGGTTTATACATGCTCAGCCCAGGGAGCGGCACTGTTAGGTGAGGACCTTTTGGAGTAGGTGTGGCCTTGTTGGAGAAGGTATGTATCTATAACTTTAAGACCCTCGTGCTAGCTCCTTGGAAGTTGGTGTACCACTAGTAGCCTTCAGATGAAGATGTAGAACACTCAGCTGCTCCTGCACCATGCCTGGCTGGATGCTACCATATTCCTTCCTTGATGATAATGGACTGAATCTCTGAAGTTATAAGCCAGCCTCAATTAAATGTTTTTATAAGACTTGCCTTGGTCATGGTGTTTGTTCACAGCAGTAAAACCTAAGATAACCTTAAATTACATAGATCTAAAATTTGATCTTTTTAGGACCTCAAAGGGCTGCTATGCCCTGGCTGAGCCTTTCTGTATGCTGCTGTCTACTAAGTAACATTCTGCGGTTCTTCTTGGATCAAAACATCCTGACTAAGGCATGGTGCCCCAGGAAGGGAATTTACACTTGACATCCTATTGCTCCCCACCCCAGTTGAGTTCTTGCTTTTTCACATCCTAACTAATGCATGGTACCCCAGGAAGGGAATTTACTTTTGACATCCAACAAAACATCCTGTTGAAGGATGATGCCCCAGGAAGGGAATTTACACTTGACATCCCATTGCCCCCCAATTGAGTTCCTGTTTTTTCCTGAGTTTGTGTTTTTCCTTCCCTAGCTTGGTGTATATATTGAACCTGTTCAGTAAAGGCATTGGCATTCTCTCACAATGGATGACCTGAGTCTGAGTATTTCTTTAAACCCCAGACCTACACCTGAGATCGGTACCACAGGTAGCGCTGGAGCTGTCAGATCTTTAAGACATAAACATCCATATAAAAGAATGCACCATCAGACATTGGACGAGAGAGGGACAACAAGATAAAACAGACCACTCTGACCACTTTGATATTGGACAGAAGATCTACGCAGAATATCAGTAAGGCATCATCAAACACTACAAGCAGACTTCAGACCAAGGACACCATTGTGCAAAAGGTTTCCAACTCACAAGGCACCCACAACACTGTCCAGGACAGGCTACTGCAGGTCACAGAACAGGTCTTTGGATTAAGAAGATGAGCTCACATCAAGGAGTAGCTCAGCCCCACGCAATAAAATAACTAACAGATTTATTAAATGAAAGGGAAAATGAGAACTCTCATGGGATTAAACAGCACATTTCCAACAACCAGAAGTTCAGGGAAAATTCAGGTTAGTAAGGAGGGTAAGCAGATGAACAGAGTAAGGGAAAGGGAAGATGGAGGGAGAAAGCAGGACCCTTCTCAGAAACATCAAAAATGTTAGAAAGAGGAAAATGTTTCACATAAAAATGTGAAAAGGAACAAAGCCAAACCACACTTAACTTTGTACTGTTGTGTGAGATGTTCACACAGGTCTGCTACAACGTACATGTGACAGTGATGGTCACAGATGAGTCAGACACCAGTCACCTAAGGAGATGTCATCTATGTAAGAGAAGAATGCATAGGGTCTACTGCCTGGCCTAGTCACAGCATTGAGGAAGTCACAGCATGGTGCCTGAGGAGGGCAGTTCCCCTTCCTGTGGATCTGCTAAAATGTGACCATGTCATAAGGACAGCACTGCCTCCAGGGTCACACCCTGTTTCCAATCCCTTCAGACAGACTTCTGGAGCTCTGCCTTCAAGCACAGTTGCAGCCTCTGAGAGGAGATGCCATGACCTTCACCTTCACAGCCCTGCTCTGTCTTGGTGAGATGTGAAGAGGGGGAGGGGATACTGAGGTCTAGAAATGATCATGGCCAGCAGCTGAGCACTCAGCCATCAGGAGACCCCAGAGGATTAGTTGTTTATGCAGAGGGAAGGAGCTGATCAAGTTTCAGGGACAAACCTCTCACAGGAAACTCTCTTCCAGGACTCACTCTGGGCCTCAGGATCTCAATGCTGGCAGGTGAGTGTCTGTAGCTGCCCTGACCTGCTCTTCTCTTCATATCCAAGAGCCATGCCTGGGCAGGGATGATGGAAAACACCACATGTGTGTTATTCCTGAGGGTAACCTGAGGGTCGTGGGGTTAAGGACTGCAATCAGAGGATGGATGGTCTGAGTCCTGCCTGCTCTTTTTCTTGCAGGGTCCCTTCCTAAGCCTATCCTCACAGTACAGCCGGACTCTGTGGTCTCCAGGCAGAGTAAGGTGACCTTCTTGTGTGAGGGGACCCAAGGAGCCAGAACTTACTGTCTCTATAAAGAATCAAGCCAATATCCATGGTGCAGGGAAATTCCACCTAAATCTGGCAACAAAGCTGAATTCTCCATCTCAATAATTTACCAGAACCATGCAAGACATTATCGCTGTTATTATCAGGTCAATGGTAAATTGTCAGAGGACACTGACACCCTGGAGCTGGTGGTGACAGGTAAGAAGAAAAACAATGCCCCATCCTCAGGCTTCACAGTCAAGAAGTCAGTCTGCTCTCAGTGCTGCACTGCCACCTCACAGCCCTGGAGGATGACAAGGCCTGACACATTTAACTGATTCTGCCTTCTCTCCTAGGAGCACACAGTAAACCCAGCCTGTCAGCCCAGCCCAGCCCTGTGGTGACCTCAGGACAGAAGGTTACCCTCCAGTGTGTATCAGGGCACAATTATGACATGTTCATTCTGATTAAGGAAGGACCACAGAAGCTCTTCTGGAGGCAGTACTCACAGTATAACTTTACTACTTGGAATTTTGAGGCCTTCTTCTCTGTGCATCCAGTGACCTCCAACCAGAGGTGGACATTCAGATGCTACAGCTATGGCAGTCACAACCCACAAGTGTGGTCAGAGCCTAGTGACCCTCTGGAACTCGTGGTCTCAGGTGAGGAACCACAGACTTTCCACTTAATGGTGAGGTGAAACGGTGCTCAGGGAGGCCTTGATGTTGTGTTTATTCAAAAGAGAGAGCCAGGATGTGTCTGTAGAGCCAGGTATGGTGAAGTGTGAGCAATGACTCTGAGGGACCCATTCCTTCCCCATGAGGTACCAACCATGTGACAGATATTGTATAGAATAGAGTTTGTTTATGGACATGGGAAGGGGAATTGAATAGAGACAGACAGGCAGAGAGAGGGGGAGGGGAAGAGGCCAGCCAGGAACACTTGGACAGAGAAAGGGGGAGAAAGGAACAGAGGGAAAAAGCAGTCAGAGAGACAAAAAGGCAAAGAGAATAGGAGAGTGAGGAGGGACCAAACATCTCTTTTATAGGAAGCCAGGACTACCTGGCTTTTGCCAGGTGGATGTTGTGCAGAGCCTAGAAGGAATGCTAACACTTGAAGTGTGCTGTATGTGAGGAGCCAGGGCTCTTTAGACCATTGACAGAGAGAGCACAGGAGACAGTGCGACCACGGATACAGATTTAAATGCAAAAAGTAGTACAAAATCCCAGGATGTCCAGGACTGAGATGAGTCTTCACAGGTCTTTGTCCTAATCTGGATCACTGTAAATGCCATCCACCTCCAAGTGTGACTTTCTCTGGACCACTTTCAAACACACCCACTTGCTTCCCTCCTAATTCCTTGCAGGGAACCTCCCCAAACCCATCATCAAGGCTGAGCCAGGCTCTGTGATCTCCTTCACTAGTTCTGTGACCATCTGGTGTCAGGGGAACATGGATGCAGAAATGTATTTTCTGCATAATGAGAGAAGCCAAAAAACCTGGAACACACAGACACCACAGGAGCCTGGGAACAAGGGCAAGTTCTTCATCCCCTCTGTGACAGAACAACATGCAGGGCAATATCGCTGTTACTCTTACAGCTCAGCTGGTTGGTCAGAGCTCAGTGACACCCTGGAGCTGGTGGTGACAGGTGAGGGGACAGTCAGATTCCCACCCCCAGGCTCTGCTATCAGGAGTACCCCCCTCCCACAGTGATCCAAGAGAACATTGTGACACTGTGAGAACATGTAACAAACTTCCTCCTTCTCGCCTAGGAATCTATCAGTATTATGAACCCAGGCTGTCAGTACTGCCCAGCCCTGTGGTGACAGTAGGAGGGAACATGACACTCCAGTGTGCCTCACAGAGTCACTATGATAAATTCATTTTCACCAAGGAAGATCAAAAGTTCACCAGCTCACTGGACACACAGCATTCCATGACTCCAAACCTCACAGGGACATTCAGATGTTATGGTTACTACAAGAATACAACACAACTGTGGTCAGTATCCAGTGAGCCCCTGGAAATTCACATCTCAGGTGAGTCAGCACCATCGTTTTTCCAATATTTTCTGAGACCCTAACCCTTTGCCATGGCTAGCCCCTCTCCAGAGTTGGAGGTGGAGTAGGACTAAATCGAGAGCCTGTGTTCTCATTCACAGCCCTGCTTGGTGAGAAGCTGTGACATATACTGGACAGGATGGGAGATCAAAGGTTTTTGGTAAGAGCCAAGTCCTTAGTCACTGTCACTTTCCCTTATAGGGCTGTCCAAGAAGCCCTTTCTGCTGACTCACGAAGGCCATATCCTGGACCCTGGAATGAGCCTCACCCTGCAGGTGACATCAACTATGACAGATTTGCTCTGTACAAGGTGGGGGAGTCTAACATCATGCAGCACCCTAGCCAGCGGACGGACACTGGCCTCTCTATGGCCAACTTCACACTGGGCCATGTGAGCCGCTCCACTGGAGGCCAATACAGATGCTATGGTGCACACAACCTCTCCTCTGAGTGGTCGTCCTCCAGTGACACCCTGGACATCCTGATCACAGGTGAGGATCTACAGAGATTCAATCAGGGACCTAGCCTCTGCTCAGGCTCTCATGGGGGAGTTGAGGAGCTGAGAGCTTGGATGAGAGATGGGAATCCTGGGAGGAACAGATGCAGAGACACGTGAGCAGATGAAGTCAGTCAGACAAAAGAGACAGAGACCCAGGCTCTCAAGTTGGAATCATGTGGTTTGAGCTCAGCCTCTCATCATTCTTCTTCTCTTCAGGACAGCCCCGTGTCACTCCTTCCCTCTCAGTGAAGCCTAACTCCACAGTACACTCAGGAGAGAATGTGACCCTGCTGTGTTGGTCAATGTACAGTGTGGACACTTTCATTCTGTCCAAGGAGGGATCAGCCCAGCCACCCCTGTAACTAAAATCAAAGTCCCAAGACTGGCAGCTCCAGGCAGAATTCTCCATGTATGCTGTGACCTCCCATCACTCAGGCACCTACAGGTGCTATGGTTCTCAAGACTCATCTCTCTACCTGTTGTCATATGCCAGTGCCCCTGTGGAGCTCACAGTCTCAGGTGAGGTGATCTTGACATCTCAGCATGAATTACAGTTCACACTCTAGCAGAGCTCTTGATTTGGGTGGGATTAAGAAGACAAAAGGAAGACTTTGTCAAAAGATGCACTAATCAGCACAGAACTGTATGCCAGCAAAGATCCTTGATGTAATATTCACTCCATCCTAACGGGGATTACAGGGCAGATGTACGACAGACAGCAGGAAGAACATCATCTTCTTGTTCTCTTTCCTAGGACCCACTGAAGCCTCAAGCTGGCCACCAAAAGGGCCCATCCCACCAGCCCGTAAGTATCAGAAACCTCTGCTTAAGGAACATGATGCAAACATAGGAGTCTAACAAACAGCTCTACGTAATCAAAAATCTCATTTCTCAGGCATTTCAGCTTTTGAGTATGAGAGAACAACCAATTTCCCAAAAAAAGAAACGAACGTTGTCCATTTATAACAATTCTTAGCTGCAATAGAATTTGAAATGCCTCAGAGTGTCAATCAGATGAGTATTCACCCCCACGATGGTGGGGGATCCCTGAATCATTCTAGGCATGCTCACTACACTCCCTGCTAATGGAACCCAGAGGCTGGGGCTTAACTATTGGGCTACAGAAAGTAGCTCCCAAAGAGAGACATTTAGGTTCAGGCTGGATGATGTGGCAGGTGGGTAAGGTTGTGAGCAAGGAACCCAGACTGTCACCTCCCCTTAAAGCTCCTAAGAAACAAGCATTTCACAAGCATAGATTCTGCCCAGGAGTGCTAATAAAGTCTTTGAGGGATTGTAGGCCCAAATAGGTAATAGCTACTTATGGGCTTGATACAGCTGCTTCTGGAGATCCTGACTTGGATGAGCACTTCCCTTTCTGGGGGCTGTTTCTCTCAGTGTAATGGAGAGAAGCCTGATTCACATGTCTAAGTTGTGCTGGTGATACTTGTGGCCTCTCCTGACAAACGACATCTCCAGATCCTGATTCTGCAGTGGGTCTGGCCAATAGTCTGTGGACAGGGGTGTTTCAAATGATCATGGTAGAGGATTTAGGTTCCTTGAGGTAGCTCATGGGGCTTAATTCTAAGATTCTCTGATATCTATGATGTCCAGACTTAGGAGCATCCTCAGGTGCTATAGATGCCTGCACTCATCTATACTCATCTTATAATAGACCAATGACTGTGGGGCTCATGGTTCAAGTTGAGGTGATCCTGATCTCTCTAAACTGAAGTGGTGTCTCAGCATTCTCAATTACAACAATACTTAGCTAGCATAGGGTTTGAAATGCTGCAGTGTCAGTCAGATGGGTATTCACCCTTATGATGGTGGGGGATACTCTGAATCATTCTAGAGGTGCACACTATGCTCCCTGTTAATGGAACCCAGAGATTTCATGTACTTTGAAAGAGAATCTTGGGGAGGACACTGAAAAATAAATAATCCTAGACAGGAACTGGTCCCCAGTGCCAACCTCTTCTTCTCAACCTCAAATAAACAGGATTCACAGGATGCCTGTCAGATCCTTGCTCTCAGTGAAATCCTGGTTCATGGTGACTCCAGGATGAAGACACAGCCTTGGTGTAAGAATGCAAATCCTGCTATACTATCTTTCTGTTCAAAACAGACTCAAATCCATAACTTAACCCTATCACACAGAATTTACCATAAGAACTACACCAAAACAAGCTTCACATCAAGCAAAGTAGGGTCCTCCAATTGCAATCAAAATCTATTCCTTTGTGAAGTCTGCAACCTTTTGCTCCAGAGCAAAATAGAGGAAATGTGAATGTATGTGTTCAACCTTTACTAGACAGGTGATAGCTACGAATGTCTTCTTCGAGGCTTTAGTGCAACTATCTCAACAAGAGAAAGTGGAGGTGAGACCTTCTAGGATTGAAGTGATGTTACTCAAGTGTAACATATCCCATTGTATTAATAACTATTATTTGTAAAGACGAGATAAGTAAACCTTAGATGTGTCAGTCTTGGATCTATTCATAATAAGAACTAGCCCTGTTATTTGGTTTCTTAAGAGGTTAAAACACACCTGCTTACCATCGACTGATATTTTATGAGGCACACTTGCATTTACACAGAGAGGGGTGTGACAGTGTGGGAAATGGAGAGGGGTAGAGGGAGAGAGAGAGAGAGAGAGCGAGAGAGAGAGAGAGAGAGAGAGAGAGAGAGAGAGAGAGAGAGAAAGAGAGGAGGGAAATGGTCAAGTCCTGTGAGAAATGGAAGGTTCTGAGTGTGACAAGGGAAAAAACATCAAAAAACCACTGAGAATCTGAGTCTGTACAAACTCTGATGAGCTCACCAGGGAAACCACACTAAGTATTCTTCTATGCCAGCTAAGAGCAGTGATGTAGGGACTACTGCCTGAAATGAACTGTTCTATTCTAAATTTGCTGGATTCACTGGTATGTCATTGATCTTCTATTAGAACCATGGTATTAAAGAATTGAGTAAGAATAAGAAAACAAACTCAGCTATGCCACAGGAATGTTTCATCCCAGAAGTCCATGGGCTTATATGGTAAGAATGATGGGCATCTACAATGAATGATGAAGTGCAACTCAGAAGAAACAATAAGGTCTCTTAAGTAAACATATATTTTACTCCTCTTATTCTATTCTCAGGATCAGCTGAGACCATCTGTCCTTTCCCTAGAACATGCCCAAACCCAAGACAGGCCAATAAAGAAAATTCTAAGTCATAGCACAGGAAACAGTAGAACCAAGTTCTGTTCACATAAAACATGGGCCCTGGGTGGACACTTAGTTTTCTTGCAGGAATTTGGAACATCCCTAATTTCTGGAACTTTGTGTAAATCCACAGCCCCAGAGAACCAGGATCACACAATGGAGAATCTCATCAGGATGGGGATTGCTGTCATGGTCCTCATAGCCCTTCTGATTCTGGTCTTTGAGGCAGGGGCAGCCAGAGACAGACCCACTGTACAACTGGGAGACAATCTGAAGAGAAAAAAGTATATCTTTCAAGGTGACCCAGTCTGGGAAATGAATCTGATGATGCAAAATTTTCTGTCAGAAAATCCAGAACTCAGGTTGAGGAACAGTGGGGAGAGAATGTGCTGGGAGAAAATGTATTTAAGGTTCAGAAGAAGGTGGGAGTTTCATGATGAGATTCTTCTTCACTAAGCCAATTACTGTCCCTCCACATATTGGGGCATTTGCTTCTTGAACCAACACTCTTCTGAAATATAAAGTGATGGAATATGTGGTCCCATCTGCCTGGAATTTCTTTCATATGTTTGATTGTGATTTCTGTAAGGGATATAGTCATTTCACTTTTAAAGGCCTTTGTCAACTTTGTAATATTGGCTTTAAGGTCATTTTACAGTGTGTGTGTGTGTGTGTGTGTGTGTGTGTGTGTGTGTGTGTGTGGTGTGTGGTGTGTGTGTATTTTTGTGTCTTTGTGTGTTTGTGTTAGTTTACTTCTATTGGTTGTACTTTAAGGCAATTTGTTGTCCAGGGGCGTGGGAGGGGAGAGGCTTAGTTAGTATCCCTGGTCCCAGTAGGCTTCCTGAAATGCATGCATGACAGAGACCAGCTCCAAGGTCACTTAGCGACAGATGGACTACAAGCTCTGTAGGCAAGTAGCAAAGCCTTTACTTTCAGTGTTACAGTATATACAGCGGTGTGATTCAGCACTTTTCTTAAGATACAAAAACATCTTTACAGATACAATACATCTAGTATGATTAATAATAACTAACAGTGTTACCTAACTATCTTCTGAGACCTTCCAAGTAAAACATTCTCACAACCTTGACAGACTCCATGATCAAGAGAACACATTATCTCAGCCTCAAGGCCTCTCAGCCTCAAAGCCTCTTCAAAGGTGTATTTACTTATTCTCTGGAATGCAGAATAACTGCAAGGCATGCCAAGAGTCATGTCAGGTCACCCATCCCTTTCAGGAGGGGCAACCCCAGTCTCTCCCCTAGAATCTCCAGCTAACCCTTTCAGGCCAGCAGAGCAGGGTGCAGCCAGCAGTTCTCCTCATATGCAGAGCAAATGGGTGGGAAATGGAGTCTGCAGTGAAGTTTCTTGCTCTTGGGTAAGAATTCAGAGGAGTAGCAGACAGAGCTTTGATAGGGAGAGGCTTAACTGTTGTCCCTTCAGATGGAGGATTCCAGGGAAACAAGCCAACTTCTGAGTGATAATGATTTTATAAAGGAAGATACCAATAAAATGACTCCCAGATCAAGGTCTTGCTGAGCAATTATCACAGAAGCTTCCTCCTGCATAATATGAGAAATAATACAGACCCACAACTGAATAATGTGCAGAGAAAGTCTGACTACACTGAATCCTGAATGGAATGTGCCCTTTCTAGGCTCAGGGAACTTAGAGGAAAAAGAGTTGGAGAGATTGTGTGAGCCTGAGGAGAAGATGACACCAAGGAAATTATGCTTCCAGACATAAGTGTCTGATGCAAATATGGACTCACAGAAACTGTGGCAGCATGCACAGGGCCAGTACAGGTCTAAGTGAGATCATGTCCCAGTGCTGAGAGACAATGTAGACACAAGACCTCATCTATAGTCCAGAAGCTATCACACACGGATAAACACTTGCAAAAGAAAAATTAGGTTTTCCAAGAAAGACACACTGCTATGAAAGCAAACTAAAGGGCAAGTCTCAGGCCCAGCAGTGCATGGACAACACAAAATGAACCCATTGATATTTTAAGCACTGTTTGCTTACAATGCTTGTTTTAGCTTATATATAATGATTTCCTTTTTGTGTTTTTACGGGCTTTCAGGTAATACATAATGTAGATATGTATAAAAGTCACCAAATTACACATCATAAAATTCATCTATTTACAAATGTTTCACATACCGTTAGGAAAAAGACTTTCATTTCCTTCTTCAATTTTTCCGTTCTGTATGAACACTTACTTTACTTGTCTAACATCATTTCAGTTTAAATTTGAGTTTACATGTGAATTGCCTAATAGATTTTCAATATTACCTCCATAACTCAAACTTTCTTAAGCTTAAAATATGATTATACTGGTCCCTCTATTTTCTTCCTTTAAAGCAACTCTCATATTCTGCTTCCCCTACTCACTCTCAAAATGATCACTTGATTTTCTTTGTTACATAAATACATGTGAATATTATGTGTATAAATACATAAACACATTCTGCTGAGTCCATGTAGAGTTATTTCTTCATGACTTTGAGGCTCACCATGTGACATTGCATGAGAAACTAGGGGCCATCCCTAGACAAACGTGATTCTAAATCTCAGCATTTCTTAGTTGTCTATTGTTCTTCATCTAGGGTTGGTGACCTGACAGAAATTCTCCTTCCACAGTAGTGTGTCTACTGGTGTTGTTCCTCTTCAGGTCTTCTTTAGGCAGCCATATTGTTGAGGTATTACCCAAATGGTTTCCCTGTCTTTTCTTTTTTTTTTCCCTGTCTTTTCTAGGAGACAAAGTCTTACATCAAGATTTCCAGGTCTTGTGGCACTTAGTCTTTCTGCTCCCTCTTCTGCAATGTTCCCTAAGCCTTAGGTGCAGGAATTGCCTTGTATATATATCAACTGGAGCTAAGAACTGCCCAAGTAGGTGTTCTCTGTAATTTCACCAGTTGTGGTTTTCTTTAATGGCTCTGTCTCATAAAGGAGATGATTTTGTTCTGAGATGTTAGAGCTACACTTACATATTGTGCGATAGTCGTAAAGTGAAAAAATAAACCAAGGAAATACATTACACAATTTGCTAGGTTCATAGTAAATATGTTTCCTGCAGTGGTAAGACCATGAATTACTTGTACAATAATAACTTATTTGAAAAATTACTGTCTAACCACTCAGCATTGGACATTCTGTGAATGGGCTCATACCTGTGATGGAGGAATACCCTTCCTTCTAATGGTCATTATTTTCCTGTAGTACTCTGTCTACAGATGGAAACCTTAGAAATATTGCCATTCCTCATTAATATATTCACCTATATTGCATTGTTTAGATCCTGTTTCTTTCTCAAAAAAATTAAAAAGCCATTCCTTTGACAATTTCTACAAAAAGACTTCACTGAAGTCTTCCTGGATTTTTGTCTCTTACAATCTTTATGGACTCTCTAATATTCCCTGGGACATGTATACAGGTGGTGTGATGGAGATATGTCTGTTGGGACTGGACTCCGCGTGTTCTGTGAAGGATACTCACTGGATATATTTGTGCACCCACATGTGAGCCCAACACATTGCTATACATAAAAGCACATGCTCATATACAGAACTTTTGTTAAAATCAAAAGAAATAACAAAACGAAAAACACAGATGAGGGAATGTAAATTTTTAGGTGCGAAGACAGTTTCTATGAATATGAGACATATAAAAGGGATTACAACAGGGAAAATCAGAATGCATCATATACATGTATGACATTGTCAAAGAAAACATTTACTTAATAAAGACAAAAATAACCTGGAAAGAAGCTAAATTTGCTCAGAAAAAGAAGATATTTTGCATAGTTCCAACTTTGCTGTTTCAGACAACATGAAGAGAAGTTTTACTTTTCCCAGCTTCACAAGACCCTGAAGACAATATGAAATTAAGCAAGCAGTGCTAGGAGCAGATGCATGGAATACTGTTTCTTGCAGAGGAAGTCTTAGTTTCCAAATGATTATCAAGAATATTCAATGTCTTAACTTAACCAACATCCATGTCAAAATGACCAGGATCCAATCATAATGGCATGTTGATATTAAATCTCATGGAAACTTCAGTCCAAGGAATAAACTTACTGAAAGGCTGTCTTCCCTCCACCCCCATGCTTCAAGCCTGGCCTCTATTTCTTAGTAATAGTAGTTTTTATGAATTCTCTCTGAGCAAATGTGCTTTCTTATCACACACTGTTCTCACTCTTCCTGCTCTAGTTCTTAGTTCCTTGTGTGGTTTTTAATCCTCTGACAGGAATGTGAGCAGATGTTAAGGAAAATTTAAGAAACTGATTTCAGTTTAGAGCAGTTGAATCTTCACATCCTCCAGTCATGGTGTTCTAGTCAAAGTTACAGCCTGACATCCATGGAAACTGGGTTACAAATCCCCAACAATCTAAGCTGAATGAAATTTTGGAAACCAAAATCCTGAGAAGAGATAGGCTATAGATCTATACTACTGTTTTCCTAAAGGAACATAGAAAAAAAGTGACTACTAGATCAATGTGTTGCTCAGCCATTATCAAGGAAGCCTCCTTCTTGTAGGAAATGAGAACTAACATAGAGACCCTTCTGAACAATGTGCAGAGAGAGACCTTGGATCTCAGAATCCTTAATGGAATGCTAATATCAAAAACCCACATCCCTTGGATTCATGGGACTCTAAAGGAGAGAAATTGGAGAGATGTAAGAACCAGATGATATGGATGGAACCAAGGAAACTATGTCTTCCAGACAAAAGAGGCTCATGGATGCAGAGAAACTGTGGCAGCATATACAGGGACAGAACAGGTCTAAGCTAGATGGTGTCCCATAGGTGAATGGGGATTGGGGACACAAGATTTCATCCATAAACCTGAAGCCATCTCCAAACGAAAAATACTTGCAAAAGAAAATTTACTTTTTTACAACAAAGTCATATTGGCATATAAATCACACTGAAGGGTAGGTCTCAGCAGCAATATAAGGCACCACAACACTCTCCAGGACAGCCCACTGCAGGTCACAGAACAGGTCTTTGGATTGAGAAGATGAGCTCACATTAAGGAGTAGCTCAGCCATACATACAGAAAAAGAACTCACAGATTTATTAAGTGAACGGGGAAATGAGAACTCTCATGGGATTAAACAGCACATTTCCAACAACCAGAAGTTCAGGGGAAGAACTAAAAGAAATTCAGGTCAGTAAGAAGGGTAAGCAAATGAACAGAGTAAGGAAAAGGGAAGATGGAGGGAGAAGGACTCAAGCAAAACACAATATACGTAGAAATGAAAATTTTAAAGATGTAAATTTTAAACCAAACCTGGGTGTGGTGGCCCACATCTCTAATCCCTGCACTTGGGAAGATAGGGTGGAGATCTCTATGAGGTCCAGTTTAGTCGTTGGTCTACATAACCAGGTTCAGGACAACCAGGACTACATAACCACAGACTGTCTCATACAACCACAAAGATAACTAAGCCCATCAGCATAGGAAAAAAAGATAGTAAGGGAAAAAATACAACACCAAACACTGAAAATTACAGAGTAAAACTGGCATGTAGCTTACTTGTTGAGTATGTGCTCAGGATACTGGAGGCTGTTCCATCAAACCCTAACACAAAAGTAAACAGGAAAAATTAACTTTATGAGATCTTTTCTTGAACTCTGCCACCATGCAGATACCTGCATGTAAGTCATTGACAAGGAATTTAAGGCAAATCTATCATCTTCCAGGTTGAACACAGTGACATCACTTAGAATGTCAAGGCTGAGACAGGGCAAGAAGTCATGTCATTAAAGCCCCAGCAATTGCCATTAAAGCTTATGGACAGAAACCAACCCTGCCTGACCACTACATCCAGAAAGATCCACCCTACATATGGTGCTGTGCCTGTGTGATGTCATCATCCAGGAACTCCTTTGCTAGATTCTCCAAGGTTACAGCTGTAACACAATGATCCAGTGCTGCCCTCAAGTGTTGCCCATGCCTGCACCACTGCACAATGAACTGCTACAAGAACAATGGTGGTCACACCAGCAACCTGTGATGACAAGAAACTCAAATATACCTGGCACATTTTTGGATCAAGTAATGTTTTGACTGAAACTGAAGGAGGAGCTGTCTACAGACCATTCCACCTAGATATCCATCCCATGTGCAGTTACCAAAGGTAGACATTGATGTGGATGTAAGGATGTACATGCTGACAGGAGCCTGATATAGCTGTCTCCCTAGAAGTCTGCAAGAGTCTAACATACTCAGAGACAGATGCCACAGCTAACCATCAAACTGATCATGGGGTTCCCAATGGAGAAGATAGAGTGAAGGCTGAAGGAGTTGAAAGGATTCGTGACACCATGAGGAAAGCAACAATCCAACCAACTAGAGCCCCAGGGTCTAAACCAGCCTGGGAGTGCTTAGGAAGGACCCATGGCTTCCAGCTATATAGCAAGGGCTATAATAAGTGGGAGAAGAGATCCTTGGTCCCATGAAGACTGGGCATCATGGGGCAGATATTCGAGGGTGGCAGGTGAGATATGGGGGAGGGTGAGTGGAGGTACACCAAAGTGGAGGCAGAAGGAGGGGGAAGGATAATGAGTTCCTGGGGAGGAGGGGGGAAATGGGGTAAGGAGAGAATATCTGAAATGTAAATAAAATTTCCAATTAAAAAAAAATTAATGTTTTGACTGAAGAAGGAGGACTTAGAAAAATGATGACAGTAATTGTTTGACCAGTGAGGTGTCTCAGTGTTTAAGTGCCTGCTGCCACCTTTAAGACCTGACCCTGATCGACAGGATCAACACTGTACAAGAAATTCTAATTCTGAAGTTGTCCCCTGACTTCCATGCATGTACTTTGACAACCATGCATGTACACACACACACACACACAACACACACACACATGCACAAATAAGTAGATAAGTTAGCAAAAATAATTTAAAACTTGTAACACAGTGTATACAAATTAAAAAAAGAAATAATAGTACATATTTATAACCCATCACTTAAGAGTATGAGAAAAAATTAAAAATTCATAATTTTCATGTTCATGCAGATATATACACCAAGAAATTTCTCCAAAACATTACAAAATGTTGAAGAGAAGGAAATATTTCACATAAAATGTTAAAAAGAACAGAACACAACCACACTTAAAGTTGTACTGTTGTGTGAGATGTTCACACATGTCTGCTACATCATGACTATGACAGTGATGAACAAAGGTGTGGCAACCACTAGTGGATGAGGAAATGTCATCTGTGTCAGACCTGATGGCATGGGGTCTACAGCCTGGACTAGTCACAGCATGAGGAAGAAAGTGGGGTAGTCCCCTTCCTGTGGGGCAGCTGAAATAAAATCACATGATGGGTCCCCCATGTTTCCAATCCATTCAGAAAGGCTCTGTAGCTCTGCCCTCAAGCACAGTTGCAGCTTCAGAGAGGAGATGCCATGACCTTCACCTTCACAGCTTCCTTCAGTCTTGGTGACATGGTCAGGGTCCCACCCTAGGCCTATCCTAGAGTACAGCCAGACTCGATGTTTCTCTAAGCAGACAAATATGATCTTCTTGTGTGAGGTGACCTGAGGAACCAAAGACTACAAGCTCTATAAAGAGGAGGTTCAGCTCCATGGAGAGCAGAAATTCCACCTAAACCTGGGAAGAAGTTTGAATTCTCCATCTCAAAAAATTGACCTGTAGCATGCAGGAAAAGTATCGCTGTTACTATCAGACCTATGTAGGATGCTCAAAGTACAGGGACCACCTGGAGCTGGTGGTGACAGGTGAAAGGGAAAAAGGGTCCCCATTCTCAGGCTTCATTGTCAAGAAGTCAGTCTTCTCTCAGTGCTGCACTGCCACCTCACAGCCCTAGGGGATAATAAGGCCTGACACATTTAACTGATTCTGCCTTCTCTCCTAGGATCACACAGTAAACCCAGTCTATCAGCCCAGCCCTGTGGTGACCTCAGGACAGAATGTCACCCTCCAGTGTGTTTCAGGGCAGGATTATAGCATATTCATTCTGACTAAGGAAGAACCAGAGAACCTCTCCTAAGGGAAGACTCACAGTATAACTATAAAACTAGGAATTTTGAGGCTTCCTTCTCTGCGGTTGAGTGACCTCCAGCCAGAGATGGACAGTACAGCTATGACAGGAGCAGGCCACAGATGTGGTCAGAACCTAGTGATCCCCTGGAGCTCCTGTTGTCAGGTGAGGAACAACAGCCTCTAAATAGAATATTGAAATGAGACAGGTGCTCAGGGAGGCCTTGATGTCTGCTGTATTTGAAGAGCCAGGCTCTTTACCCATTACACAGAGCACAGGAAACAGTGAGACCAAGACACAGAATCCAACACAGAAAGGAATAGCAAAATCCAGGGTATTCAGAAGTGACATGAGTCTTCATGGGAATTTGTACTACTCTGGATCAACTTAAATGCCTTCCATCTCCACATGAGACTTCCTCTGTGCCACTTTCAAGGAGATCCACCTCCTTCTCTCCTACTTCCTTGCGGGAACCTCCCCAAAGCCTGTATCAAGGCTGAGGCAGGCTCTGTGATCCCTCCAGAAATTCTATGACCATCTGGTGTGAGGGGACACTTAATACAGAAATATATTTTCTGCATTTAGAAGAAAGTCAAAAATCATGGGTAACACAAAACCCAGAGAAACCTGGGAAGAAGGCCAACTTCTCTAACGTTTCTTTGGCACAACATGCAGAGCAATATTGCTGTTACTGTTACAGTTCAGCTGGTCGGTCAGGCACAGGAACATGCTGGAACTGGTGGTGACAGGTAACGAGACTGTCACAGTCCAGCCTTAGGCTCTGTACTAGGAGTATTCCTTCCTACAGATTAGCCACGAAGAATATCATGACAGCATGAGAACATCTGACTGTTTCTTCCTTCTAGTCTAGAAATCCACTACAATAATCTTGTTCTTTCAGTACTGTCCAGCACTATGGTGACCTCAGAAGCAAAATCAAAACTCAAGTGTAGCTCAAAAGAGGGATACAAATTCATACTCACCAAGGAAGTAGTTAAAGCATCTTGGGAGGCTACAGATAGATACAGGCTCCTAAGCAAGAACGGGTCCCCATTACCAACATCTTCTCCTCACCCTCAAATAAACAGTATTCACAGGATCCCTGTCAGAAGCTTACTCTCTTATCCCATGGTGAATTCAGGAGAAGACATAGCATTGGTGTAATGCTTACAAACCCTGCTATACCATCCTTCTATCAAAACAGATTCAAATCCATAGCTAATCACTGTCAGACAGAATTAACCATGAAAACTACACCAAACAATGTTCACATTATGCAAGTCAGCCTTCATTTGAGAGGTGACAGCCAAAATGTCTTCTGCTAGGTCTTGGTACATTGTTTTTGGGTGGGAACTCCAAAGAATCTCTACCACTGACCCTTGAGACTTTTAAAGTGATGGAGGACCTTCACCACTTTCTTCTCACATGGAACTCATTCTCTTGTCACAATAACTATTATTTGTAAAGCCAAGGAAAGAGCTAAATGTGTCAGTCTTAGAATCTATGCTTAATGTGAGTGTGCCATGGTATATGGGAACGCCTAAATAATTTCCAGTATCTAACCATTCATTCTCTTTCTGTTTCTCTCTCTCTCTCTCTCTCTCTCTCTCTCTCTCTCTCTCTCTCTCTCTCTTTCTCTCCTCCCTCTCATCTCCTTCACACACACACACACACACAATATATATCAGGGAAATGATCAGAGCAACGTAGAAATTGAAAGGTCTGAAAGTGGCAAGGGAACCAACACTCACCAACAAACATACTAAGAATCAGAGACTGCACAAACTCTGTTGGGCTCCCCAGGGAAACCATACTGAGAACTGTCCAGTTGCTGCTCAGAACATGACCTGGGGCCCACTACCTGGAATGAACTGTCAATTTGTTCCACTCTGATTTGCTGGATTTCTCTTTGCACAATGATCCTGAAAAATTTAGTAAGAATAAGAGAGGGGACACAGCTATGCCACAGGAAAGATTCATCACAGACCAGTGGAACCCAGAAGGAACGCTAAGGTCTCCTAAGTACACACACATCCTACTCCTCTCTTCTATTCTCAGAACCAGCTGAGACCATCTATCTATCCTAGAAAATACCCAAACTCAAGAGAGTTGAATGAAGAGAATTCCACATCATAGCATGGGAAAGATAGAATCAAGACCTCTACAGGGAAAATGGGTGCCCTGGATGGATGCTTAGTTAGGAAACTTTGACCAATCCTAACTTTTGTAACTTCTGTATCTAATACCACAGCCCCAGAGAACTGGATCAAACAGTGTAGAAGCTTATCAGGATGGGGATGGCTGTCATGGTCCTCAGAGTCCTTGTTATTCTAGTCACTGAGGCCTGGCGAACACAGACTGCCCATGTAGCTGGGATATAATATAAAGAGAAAGAAATACATCTTTCAATGTTCTACACTCTGGGAAAGGAATCTGATGATCCAACGTTTTCTTTAAAACATCCTGTTGTAGTGTTGAGGAACTGTTGTGATAGAATGTCTGTGGAGAGTGTTTAGGGTTCTGAGGAAATTGGAAGATTCATGATGAGGTGCTTCCTTGGTAAACAGATTATTGTTCCTCAACATACTGGGAACCTTTGCTTCCTGAACCAACACTCTTCTGAAACTATAAAGTGATGGAATATGCTGTCCCATCTGCCTGGAATTTCTTTCACCCATTGATTGTATTTTTCTGTATTTCTCTTAGGCATTTATTCATTCACTTTTAAATCCTTCTGTCATCCTTATAAATTGTATTTAAGGTCATATTCTTTTGTGTATGTGTGTATGTGTGCACGCACACAAGCACATGTTATCTTACTGTCAAAGGGCATGCATTAAGGTAACTTGGTGGGCAGGGGTGCGGGACCAAAGGTTTAGTTCTTGTTCCTGGTGACAGCAGACCTCCTAGAAAGCATGCAGGTCTTGGGGTGGAAAATGGAGTATGCAGTGTAGTTTACTGCTCTCTGCTAAGCATTCAAGGGAGTTCGCAGGCCAGGGCTTGGAGAAGAGCGGCTTAGGATGGGAGCCCTCCAAGTAATCAGGCAGAGGACATTGTGTGTGGAGGAATTTGAGGGTGGGAGAGGTGAGGTTGGGGGGGGCGTAGGTGGGGGCACACCCTCATAGAAGCAGGAGGAGGGGGATGGGATAGGGAGTTCCTGGGAGGGTTTCACCATTGATTGATCGTTCAGTTTATTATGTCACAGAAGGTATATTCTAGTGTTATGTGCACGCAACAAGCACATGTATCTTACGAAAACATCATTCTTATGCACAATTATCTTGTCCGGACACAGATCTGCCACTAAAATGAGTAGCAGTGTAGTTAGTGCAAGATCAAGAGTGCAGCATTTGCCAATAGCTAAGTAATCAGGCAGAGGACTTTTGGTAATTGCATAAGAAGAATTCAAATTGGCCCATTCTTATCTACTTGTAAATCTCAAATTGAAGTGGATCAAGGACATCCAATAAAATAACATACACTGAAACTAATAAGAAAGTGG
This sequence comes from Mastomys natalensis, assembly GCA_021653895.1. Taxonomy (NCBI): domain Eukaryota; kingdom Metazoa; phylum Chordata; class Mammalia; order Rodentia; family Muridae; genus Mastomys; species Mastomys natalensis. The sequence goes on along the minus strand of JAJTUV010003447.1, from coordinate 50,597 downwards.
GGAAGAGCCTCAAACACATGGGCACAGGGGACATTTTCCTGAACAGAACATCAATGGCTGATGTTCTAAGATCAAGAATTGACAAATGGGACCTCAAAAAATTGAAAAGCTTCTGTAAGGTGAAGGATTCTGTCAATAGAACAAAAAGGGCAACCAACAGATTGGAAGATCTTTACCAACCTCACATCCAATAGAGGGCTAATATCCAAAATACACATGGAATTCAAGAAGTTAGACTCCAGAGAAACAAATAACCTTATTTTAAAATGGGGTACAGAACTAAACAGAGAACTCTCAACTGGGGAATCTCAAATGGTTGGGAAGCACTTAAAGAAATGGTCAACATCTTTAGTCAACAGGGAAATGCAAATCAAAACAACCCTGAGATTCCACCTCATACCAGTCAGAATGGCTAAGATCAAAAACTCAGGTGATAGCAGATGCTGGCAAGAATGTGGAGAAAGAGTCACACTCCTCCATTGCTGGTGGGATAGCAAGCTGGTACAACCACTCTGGAAATCAGTCTGACGGTTCCTCAGAAAATTAGAAAGAGTTCTGCCTGAGGATCCAGCTAAAGTATTCCTGGACATATACCCAAAAGATGCTCCAACAAGCATCCACATAACAAGGACACATGTTCCAATATTTTCATAGCAGCCTTATTTTTAATAGCCAGAAGCTGGAAAGAACCCAGATGTCCCTCAATAGAGGAATGGATATAGAAAATGTGGTGCACTTACACAATGGAGTACTACACAGCTATTTAAAACAATGATTTCATAAAGTTCACATGCAAATGGATGGAACTTGAAAATATCATCCTGAGTGAGGTAACCCAGTCACAACAGAACACCCTATGGTATATACTCAATGATGTGTGGATATTAGCCAAAAAGAAGCTCCTAATATCCACAGTCTCACAGACCATATGAAACCCAAGAAGAAAGAAGATCACACCAAAGTATGGATACTACAGTACTACTCAGTAGCAAGAACAGAATAATCTCTGGGAAGTAGAGGGAGACAGGGATCTTGGAGTGAGAAAGGAGGTGGAGTTGAAAGGGGAGCCAGTTCAGATATGGGAGGAATGGGGAGAAGTACAGAAGGTCAGGAACTTGAAAGTAGGATGTGTAGAAAGTGGGAGGGAGAACTGGGGTAATCGTCAGAAAGTCCCAGATGCCAGGAACCAAAAAAAGTTCCCAGGACCCAACACGGAGGACATTAGACAAAATACCCAACAAAGGAGAGATAGAATCTGTAGAGACCATATCCAGTGGCAAGAGCGACCACCAATTGAGGGATGGAGCCACCCACCCACCTCAAAAATATTAACCCAGAATTCCTCCTGTCAAAAGGAAATACAGGGACAGGGAGTGGAGCAGAAACTGAAGGAAAGGCCATTCAGAGACTGCCCCACCTAGGGTTCCATCCCATCTGCTGACACTAATCTGAGACACTTTTGCTGATGCCAAGATGTGCTTGCTGACCAGAGCTGGGTATAGCTGTCCCTGAGAGGCTCTTCCAGAGTCTGACAAATACAGATGTGGATGTACACAGCCAAACATTGGACTGAGTAAGGGACCCCAATGAGGAGGTTAGGGTAAGAACTGTAGGTGCTGAAGGGGTTTTCAACCTTATAGGAACAACAACAATATCAATCAACCAGAACCCTTAAAGATCCCAGGGACTAAATCACCAACCAAAGAATACACAAGGGGGTACCCATGGCTCCAGCTGCATATGTAGCAGAGGACTGCCTTATTTGGCATCACTAGGAGGGAAGTCCCTTGATCCTCTGGAGGGTTGATGACCCAGGATAGGGGAGTGCTAGGGCAATTAGGCAGGAGTGGGTGGGGGATGGGAGAGCACCTTCATTGAGGCAGGGAGAGGGAGGAGAGGATAGGGAACTTGTGGAGGGGAAACAGGGAAGGGGAATAACATTTGAGATGTAAATAAATAAAATAGACAATAAAAAGTGAAAAAAAAAAAGCCCAATTCACACTAAACCCAACATAGGGGTGGAAATGAGAGATTCCACCCATAGGTGATGAGCTATTGGTACCTAAGAGCTCCTAGAAAAGAGTGAAAGAGTTTCATTAAGGGTGTGGCAGATTAAGGACAGCAAAAACTGCACTGAATGGAAGACTAGAAGAACAAATAGGTGTGTAAGAAGGGCAATGGATGGGGAACGAGGTTGGAAAAAGTTAAATCAAAACACATGGTTTAATATTTTAAACAAAAGATTTCTAAACATGAGAAAGAAGAGTTGGAATTCTAGTAAAGATATTTTGAGATATGGATGTAAATTTCAATGAGATTTGCAGCAACACACTTGTTACACCAGAAAAAAAGGATGGCTACCTAAGGACAAAAAAAAAGAAAATACAATGAATCAGCAAAAGATAATATCATGAGGATTTACTCAGGGATAAGAGATGGCTCAATGGTTACGAGCACTGCTTGCTCTTGCAGAAAACGACATGAGACCATGCCCAAACATACATACTGTGGTGCACAACTGTTAACTTAAGTCTCAGAGAATCCAGTGTTTGATTCTGAACACAACAAACACAATGCACACACATTTTGAAAACCACACACACACACACACCACACACAGGTAAAATTCTCATACTTGTAAATTGAACATATCTAACATTAAATCTCTCAGATCTAAAAGCCCATACACAAGCATGCACAGTCAGACATTCAGGGAGAGACAGACAACATGGAGACCACTCTAGTCACTTGACATTAGACAGATCATCTAGGCAGAATATCAATAAGGCATCAGCAAACACTACAAACACTACTTCAGATCTAGTGCACCATTATGCAAGAAGCTACCAAACCAAAAGGCACCCACAACACATTCCATGACAGGCCACTGCAGGTCACAGGTCTCTGGATTAACAAAATGAGTTCATATCAAAAAGAAGCTCACTCAAAAAATACACAAATGTATTAATGAAAGAGAAAAATGAGAAGTCTTGTGGAGTTAAACAGCACATTTCCAACAACCAGAAGCTCAGGGGAAGAACCAAGAAGAAATTCAGGTTACTAGGACAGTAAGAAGAAAGACAGGGTAAGCAAAAGGAGAAGATGGAGAAAGGAGGAATCAATCAAATCACAATATAAATAAGTTTCAAATATTTAGAGACTTAAAATTTTAAACCCAAGGCTGGGTGTAGTTGCCTACATCTCTAATCCCAGCATTTGGGAAGCCTAAGGAGGAGATCTCTAGGAGGTCCAGTTTAGACTGGTCTACATAACCAGGTCAAGGATAACCAGGACTACATAGCCAGGGACTGTCTGAATACAACCACAAACATAATAAACCCACCAGCATAGGAAAAAAGATAACAGAGAAAAATTAAAACACCAAAACTACAGAGTAACACAGTTGTGTAGCTCACTGGTAGAGTATGTGCTTAAAACACTGGAGGCTGTTCCATCAATCCCTAACATGGAAAAATATAATTTTACTGAGTTATTTCTCTTGAACTGTGCCACCATGCAGACACCCACATGTCAATATTTGGCAAGGCACTGAAGGGAAAGTTCATCATTTTTGAGGCTGAATTCAGTGACACCATTGAGAATTCAAGACTGAGATCCAGCACTAAGAAGACATGTCATCAAAACTCTAGCAACTGCTGATATTTCCCACCAGCAGATGGAGGGAGACACAACCCTGGCTGACTACAACATCCAGAAAGATCCACCCTGCACTTGGTGCTGGGACTCTGTGCTGGCATCATCCAACAACCCCATTGCTAGCTTCTCAAGTTTACAACTGCAACACAGTGATACAGTTGTGCTCACAACTGCTGCCCAGGCCTGCACCACCATGTGTTGAACTTTAGCACAAATCAGCAAGGCCATATTCTTACACAAACAACCTGTATTCCAAGAAACTCAAATAAACCTACATCTGTTCGCACCAGTATCCCATGACCAGATAATTTTCAGACTGAGCAGAAGGACTTAGGGAAACAATGATGGTAATTGTAGGGACAGTGAGATTGCTCAGTGTATAAGTGTGAGCTGCCAACTTAAGACCTGCCTCTGATTGACAGGATCCACATTGTACAAGGAAAATTGATCACTGAAGTTATATTTTGTCCTCCATACATGTGCTTTGAAACACATGCATGTATATACACAAACACAAATATACACACAAAAAACAAACAATAAAAAATGAATAGAAATATGTATCCTTAAAATTCTAAAAGAAAACACAAATATCCAAGAGGCAGTGATCTTTCTAAAATATTTAATTAGACTCAAATATTTTAAGCAGAAGAAATACACACACACACACACACACCAACTTACAGTACCATTGGATGTTCATTAACCAAAATCTATTTCACTCTGTTTAAAAGAATGTACTCTATTTCTGGAGGAAACATGCTATAGTTTCCTTCAATAAGTTTTAATTGACTTCAGCTAATCAATCCCTCTGTCAAAGGACCAACCCTCAGAATTCTGATTTACTATAAGCCATATTAAAGAGATTTACTCGGACATTTGTTTAATTAGGAAAAGTAGTTTGTCTTCCCAGAATTCCTTGCTCTACGTGCAGTTGTTACATCCTTCCACAGGTTTTTATTAGGTGTACCAACATTCCTGGATCCTAAAGCAGATCTTTAGTAGAGAAAGATGAAAGAGTAATCTCAAACTGTGTCTTTATTCTGGGAACAAATAGTTGCGAGATCACACAAAGAAATGTCTCTCTATATAAATATAAAAATTACTACTTGCTCTTAGAAATGCTCATCGAAAACTAGTCGGATGTTGATGGTTTGTATCTTAATCCCAGCACTCAGGGGCCATATCAGACCAATCTCTGAGTTCGTGGAGGCCAGTCCAATCTAGAGGGTGAGTTTCAAGACAACTAGAACTACAAACAGTAACCATGTCTTGAAAACCAAGCAAAAATAAAAATCAAAAGAGAGAGAGACTGAGACAGACAGAGAGACAGAGACAGGCAGAGAAACAGAAAGAGGGAGGAAAAAAGGAAGGAAAGAAGAAACGAAAGAAGGAATATAGAGTAGAAGGAAAGTAGAAAGGAAGGAGGGAGAGGAAGGAAGGAAGGAAGGAAGAAAGAAAGATATTGCAAACTCATTAGCAAATACCCTAAATCTCTGTTATTGAATGTATTACAGTAGGATGCTGAAAGTAAAGATTTTACTTTTCAGCTGAAGCTTTTTTTTTTTTTTTTTTGCATGAATGCACTACATAGTTTGAGTCAGCAGGATGAAATAGGAAAGGAGATAAACATTTTTGCACATGAGAAACAAAACAACACTGGGTTGCATGACCTTCTGGTTTTCTGGAAGAACGTAGAGGATGGTCGGCTCTTTGCAAAGTTTGAAAAAACAAAAATTCTTTGTAATCTATGGACAACTTCTTCTATAGAAGTGAAACCTGTAAGGGAAAAAGAAAGGTAGTTCGACATAGAATCATGAGCTGCCTAACAAGAGCCTGCCACTGTCACTCCTTAACTCTGGACATGTTGGAATGCAGCACCCCTCTCTTTGAGTTTATAGCAAACAAAACAGAGACAGTCACTGAAGATTCCCAAATAAACATTAAGCAGACATAGCCATCATTATTTGTGCTTGTCTGTCCCTCTAATCAGCACAGCAGACATCAACCAAACAAACAGAACATCTTGTAAAGAAAACTGTTAGTACAGATGCATTAGCTGATTGCAGTAGGATATCAGTTAATTGAAGGGGATGGCGGATACTCTTAGATGAGAGGATGGTATGTGTTCAGGGTTTTAATGTTTTGTGTTCTTTCTTGAATAACTATGTGAAAAGCCTGTAAGTTGAAGTAATGAAGAAAATGTAAAAAAAAAAAAAATAATATATATATATATATATTCAATGCAACAAAGAAACAGAGACTAAAGCTTGGCTTCCTACAAAAATTCAACAAAAAAGACAAAACAGTTTAAATCATCTCTATATTTATAGTCGAAATAAAGAGGAGGCTGAAAAGGGCATTAGTTTTGTAAGGGTGGTTAACATTACATCTTTTTCTAATCATGACTCCAACATTTCTTTATTTTTTAATTGGTTATTTAATAAAAAAAAAGTTTGAAAAGAAAAAGAAAACACAAACATAAAAAAAGCAGAGAAATTGCAATAACCAATGGTAACATGTCACTTGAGAATATAAAGAAAAGATTGTAAATCTCACTCCAATCAGATATACACAGCAGAACCCTTCTCAGAACATCAAAAATGTTGAAAAGAGCTTTTTTGGAGGTTCTAGCAGGGAACTGCAGCTACTCATATACCCTTGACTGAAGACTGGTCCTCCTCTATTCGGGGAAGGTTGTGCTCTTCAACAGAGCACACAGCTTTGGGGGAATGCACATGGAGTGGTGAGGGAGGAAGGCGATACCCATCTAACCAGCCAGATCAGCCGAATAAACCCTGAAGAACAATGGGGTGACAACTGTTGCAACCAGATAACCCAGATGTCCTTCAACAGAGGAATGGATAAAGAAAACGTGGTACATTTACACAATGGAGTATACTCAGCTATTAAAAACAACGAATTCATGAAATTCTTAGGCAAATGGATAGAACTAGAAAATATCATCCTGAGTGAGGTAAGCCAATCACAAAAGAACACACATGGTATGCACACACTGATAAGTGGAAATTAGCCCAAAAGCTTGCAATACCCAAGATATAACTCACAGACCACATGAAGCTCATGAAGAAGGAAGACCAAAATGTGGGTGCTTCTGTCCTTCTTAGAATGAGTAACAAAATACTCATGGGAGCAAATATGGAGACAAAGTGTAGGACAGAAATGGAAGGAGGGTCCTTCTGCAGACTGCTCCACCTGGGTATCCATCCCATGTACAGTCACCAAAGGCAGAGGCTGATGTGGATGCCAGAAAGTGCATGCTCACAGGAACCTGATATAGCTGTCTCCTTAGAGGTCTGCTAGAGCCTGACATATATAGAGGCAGATGCTCACAGCTAACCATTGAACTGATCATGGGGCTCCCAGTGGAGGAGTTAGAGAGAAGACTGAGGAGCTGAATGAGTTCATGGCCCCTTGGGGAAAGCAACAATATCAACTAACCAGAGCTCCCAGGGACTAAATCACCAGCCTGGGAGCACATAGGGAGGGCCCCATGGCTCCAGCTGTATATGTAAGGGAGGATGGCCTTGTTGGGCATAGGTGGGAGAGGAAGTTCTTGGTCCTGTGAAGAATAGATGCCCCAGTGTGGGGGAATTCTTGATCAGTGAAGTGGGAGTGGGTAGGTGGGTAGGGGCACATCATCATAGAAGCATGAAGAAGGGGGGATGGGATGGGGGTTTCTGGGTGAGAGTGAAACGGGAAAAGGTGATAACATCTGAAATGTAAATAAAATATCCAATAAAAATTAATTTCAAAAATATGTTGAAAAAAAGAAAATATTTTACATAAAAATGCAAAAAGGAACAAAGCAAAACCATGCTTAAATTTTTATTGTTTTGTGAGATAATCACACATGTCTGCTACGACATGACTGTGACAGTGATGGACACAGGTGAGGCAGACACTGGTAGGCTGAGCAAATGTCATCTCTGTAAGACCTTGTCAGGAGCGATGCTGCTTAAGCATTAACTCCTTAGTCAGCTATACATGCCTAGTAGGATAAAGTCTTGGCCTATGTGGAAAGCACTAATTTAGTTAAGAACAAATAATCATAGATCTTATGGACAGGTAGCCTTGGTTGGAAAGTACTAGCTTAGACCACAATAAATATCTTGTGGACAGGTAGCCTTGGTTGGAAAGTACTAGCTTAGACCACAATAAATATCTTGTGGACAGGTAGCCTTGGTGGTAAAGTACTAGTTTAGATCAGAACAAATGACCAATAGATCTTATGGACAGGTACCTAGCAACCTGTTCTTCTCTGTTTCTTCTGCAAACATTTCACTCACCCAATATCCTGTTCTTGAGAACATCTCTACTCCCCATGAGAACACCTGTGCTCCCCAGAAAAAAGAGACCCTACATCATCCCATTCTCCATATCCTGCCTCTATGTGTATATAACCTGGTGTGAGAACAATAAAAATTCTACAGCTTAATCAGACTTCTTGACTCGCTGTCCTTCTTCATGTACCCTTATCCCCCATTCTCTCTTTCACGTAGTTCTCCAGTCCCAGTTCACTGCCCTGCAGACTGGGGCAAGACCTGATGACAGAGGGTTGACTGCCTGGCCTAATCACAGCATTGAGGAAGTCAGAGCATGGTGCATGAGGAGGCTGTTCCCCTTCCTGTGGGTGCGCTGCTGAAATATGGCCATGTCATGGGGACAGCCCTGCCTCCAGAGTGACAACCTTTCCAATCCCTTCAGAAAGGCTTCTGGAGCTCTGCCCTGAACCACAGCTGCAGTCTCTGTGAGGAGATGCCATGACCTTCACCTTCACAGCCCTGCTCTGCGGCGTTAGTGTGTCCTAATATGTAGAGGTGGGAGCGCGTTGACGGTGGATTAACTGGATAGTCCTAGGTTAAATGTGAGCAGAGCTTGTTAGATTCAGCAGTCCATCATCCATCAGGAAACCCCAGGGTCTCAGGCAGTTCTGCAGGGAGGAGGACTTGTTCAGCCTTAGGGACAAATCTCTTACAAAAATCTCTCTTCGGGACTGACTCCGGGCTCTGAATCCCCTTGTTGATAGGTGTGTCTGCAGCTCTCCTGAAATGCACTTCTCTTCCTATCCAGGAGCCAGACCTGGGCAGTAATGGGAAAACACCACATGTGTATTATTCCTGGGAGTGGCTGGAAGGTCATGGGCTTAAGTCTGAGGGTGGCTGTCCTGAGTCTTAGCTGCTCTGTTACTTGCCGGGTCACTTCCTAAGCCTATCCTCAAAGTACAGCCAGACTATGTGTTCTCAACGGGGACTAAGGTGACCTTCTTGTGTGAGGAGACCAAGAGGCAAAAGAATACATACAGTTACAAAGAACCAACAGAAGCCAGGAAACAAGGCTGGATTCTGATTCTAAACTTTAGACCAGAAAAATCAGCATGATTTCAAATGTTCCTAGAGGACCCAAGCTAAATCATCAGAGAAGAGTGACCACCTGTCCCCTGGAGCTAGTGGTGACAAGTGAGATAACATACAGGGACCAGGCCTCACGTTTGGACTGTCCAGGTGGGGTCTGTTCAAAGGAATGCCTACTCACTCTCCCACCTGAGAGCCAAGGAGGATGGTGAAGCCTGGGGACATTTAACTGATTCCTCCTTCTTTCTAGGAGCCTACTGGAAACCCAATCTTTCTGCACAGACCAGCAATGTGGTGACCTCCAGAGAGTATGTTACCTTCCATTGTGAGTCCTGGCAGAAACATCACAGGTCCATTCTGATGGTAGACGGACCACAGAAGCTCTCCTGGAGACAGGACTCACACTATAACAACTTGACTGGAAAGTTCCAGACCCTGTTTTCTGTGGGCCCTGTGACCCCCAACCAGAGATGGATATGTCAGATGCTACAGCTATGACAAGAAAAACCACAGGTGTGGTCAGATCCTAGTGAATCCCTGGAGCTCCTGGTCTCATGTAAGAAACCCCACCATTTCCACAGAATGATATTGAAATGATACAGTCGCTCAGAGAGCACTTGGTATGTGTGTATGTGAGGATCCAGGGCTCTTTAGACTTTGACACACAGCACAGGAAACAGTGGGACCCAAGATATAGAAAGAAAGGCTGAGAGTGACAGCAAAGCCCAGAGTTCCCAGTAGAGAGATGATTCCTCATGAGGCCTTCTGTTAATCTGGACCAGCGTTAGCACCATCCACTAGAGTTCAGGAATTGGAAAACGAGAGAGGAAGGACTGTAGTACATAGAGAAGTTGAGAATACATGGAGAACCCAGCCAGTAGAATCACATAGTCAACTAAGCAGGAGTCATAAGGGCTCACAGAGCCTGCATGGATCTGGTTTAAGCCTGATGCATACTTGCTGTGGCTGTTTCAAATGGTTTTTGGTGTGGTGGTGGTGGTTGGTGGTGAGTGGTGGTGGTGGTGGTGGTGAGTGGAGTGGTGTGGTGTGTGTTGGTGGTAGTGCGTGTGGTGTGGGTGGTGGTGTGTGTATCGTCTGATGATGGCATATGATGTAGTCCAGTGGCAGGGTGGTGTAATTTCATCTGTGATTTGCTTTACTCTCTGAAACCCTTTGAGACCAGGCTGCCTTAATTCAGATATCCACCTAGCACATACCTATATTAAGATTGTATAAGGCAAGTCACTAGGAAGAAATATCGCATATGTAGGCAAAAGTGTCAGAGACATCTCCACTGCCAGTGTTAAGAGTCCAATAAGAACCCGAAGCAAGCCAGGTGCTTGTGGCACACACATTTAATTGGAGCTCTCAGAGGAAGAGGTAGGTGGATCACCAATAGATGAACAAGCATCATGTGATCAAATATCTACACTTACTTGGAAAAATACAGAATCCATACACTGCCCAACCCAATGAAATTCTAGAGTGTGAATGCAAAAGAGTCACACAACACACAGCCCAAGCTCAAGATACAGCCACTTAGCTCTAGCCCAATGCTAGTGAAGATTCAGGAGAGAACCCCTACTCAAGCATGATCCTATTCCTGAGAAACAGCAGGAGTCATTCTCCTGGGAAACCCCTGATAGACACATAGGACTGTAGGTCTAACAGCAGAGTCCGTCACAGTAGATGCTCAGTGACTATGGTGTATATGTGGCGCCATCGATGGGAGTCCATGGGGCAATGTTGGAGAACAAGCATGACAAGCAGCAAGAAAGAGGCCTTGCTGCACCTGGTGCTGCACCTGTGTGGTAGCATCATTCAGCAACCCCTTTGCTAGCTTCTCAAGTTTACAACTGCAATATGGAGATACACTGGTGCTCACCAATGCTGCCCAGGCCTGCACCACTGTGCACTAAATGTGGCCCTACTCATAAAGAGACAACTTATATCCCAAGAAAAATCAAACATGGTAATATTTTGGGCCCAGGACACCTGGGAATCAAATTTTTTTGACTGAAGCAGAAGGACTTAGGAGAATGATGAGTATAAATGTTGGGTCAGTGAGATGGCTCAGTGTATAGCTGCCTGCTGCCACCTATAAGACCTGAGTCTGTGATCTATAGGATCGACACTGTACAAGAAAAACAGATTACTCACGTTGTATTCTGACATATATATACATACACACCACACAACATTGCATTGCCCAATCATGATATATCATTTAAGAACATGAAACAAAAAATACTTTAAATCTTATTCCAAGAAGATATACACAGCAGGTCCCTTCTCAGAAACATCAAAAAATGTTCAAAAGAGGAAAATGTTTCACATAAAAATGTGAAAAGGAACAAAGCCAAACCACACTGAAATTTGTACTGTTGTGTGAGATGTTTACACAGGTCTGCTACAACGTAGATGTGACAGTGATGGTCACAGATGAGGAAGACACTGGTCAGCTAAGGAGATGTCATCTGTGTAAGACAAGTATGCATAGGGTCTACTGCCTGGCATTGTCACAACATTGAGGAAGTCACAGCATGTTGCCTGAGGAGGGCAGTTCCCCTTCCTGTGGGGCTGCTGGGTATAATTCTGATAGGTTTGCCTTTGTATGTTACTTGGTCTTTTTTCCCTTACAGTTTTTAACATTCTTTCTGTTTTCTGTACGTTTAGTGTTATTATGTGAGGGGAAGATTTTCTTTTCTGGTCTAATCTATTTAATGTACTGTAGGCTTCTTGTACATTTATGGGCATCTTTTTTTGGGAGGTTGCCAAGTTTTCTTATACAATTTTGTTGAATGTATTTTCTGGCCTTTTGAACTAGGAATCTTCATCCCCTTTTATACCTATTTTTCTTAGTTTTGTTCTTTTCATTGGGGCCTCAAATTTCTTGGATGTTTTGATTATTAAGTTTTTTACATTAGGGATTTTCATTGACTGGTGTTATCTTCTACACCTGAGATTCTTTCTTCCATCTCTTATATTCTACTGCTGAGGCTTGCATCTGTAGTTCTGTCCTCTTTTCTAGGTTCTCTATTTCCATACTTGTCTCCATTTGTGATCTTCTTATTGCTTTTATTTCCTTTTTCATGTCTTGGACGGTTTTGTTTAATTCCTTCACCTGTTTGATTATATTTTCCTTTATTTCTTTAAGGGATTTATTTGTTTCCTCTTTAAGGGCTTCTACCTGTTTGCCTGCCTATCCCTGTATTTCTTTAAGAGAATTATTTGTATCCTCCTTAAAGTCCTCTATCATCTTTATGAGATGCGATTCAAGGTCAGAATCTTGCTCTTCTGGTGTGTTAGGATATCCAGGACTTGCTGTGGTAGGAAAGCTGGCTTCTCTCATGTTGCCAAATTTGCATTGGCTTTTGTTGATTATGATCTCACACTTGCCTTTTGCCATCTAGTTGACTCTGATGATAACTACCTTGGGTGTCTCATATTGGAGTTGATCTCCTTGGCAGAAAGGTGGAGCTGTGTGCCCCAAGTTACAACAGACCTCCTGGGAGTCAGACGGTGCTGTCCCTGGTTAGAGCACGCCTCCTGTGTCTGTGGTTATAGCAGGTCTTCTTGGAGACAGGCATGGCTAAGGTGTGGGGGAATGGGCACACTGATCAGCCCAGGGTGCCTGTAGAGTTGCAGGCCCAAAGCCCACCAGGGGCTCCAGCAGGGCAGAACAGATCCCAAGTCTGGTGAGCACTGTGGGGGTCCAAGATGACATGTGTATTGTGTGGGTGGCCTCAACTGTGTCCCTGGATAGTGTAGATCTCCTGGGAACACAAATAGGGCTGTTGGGTTGGGGAGCAGGCACATGGATCTGCCTGGGTGCAGGTGGACTTGCAGACCAGAAGGGCAATTGTATCCTGTTACTACTTTTAAAGAAATGTAACAAGGGTGTGGATATGCCTCTGTGGTTAAGAGCATACCACTTTCTTGCTGAGGACTGGAGTTTAGTTCTCAGCACCCCCAGGTTACAGCTCAAACATCTATTCTCAGTTCTTATGTCCTCTCTGTCCTCTGTGCACACATGTATGCACATGACATGTACTCACACAGGCACACAATCATACACATGAGTAAAACAAAAAAAGCCATTAAGAAAATAAAGTGAATATAGTGTTGTACAGGCCAGTAGCTGAGGCAGGGGACAGCAAGTTTAAAGCCACCCCGGCTTTGATTAGAAATTTATACCACCATACCAAGTTTTCCGTTGTGGTTATTTGTTTGTTTATTGTTTAATTGTTCTACTTCCTTATTGGGTGCGGGAAGGACATAAAGGACTTAGGTAGAAGTGAGAGAACATTTCTTGGACTCCTTTCTCTCCTTCTACTGTCCCTGCTGTTGAACTTAGGGTATTAGTCCTGGTCACAAGTGCCTTTACTGCTGAGCCGTACTATTGGCCTTATTTTATTTATGTATTTCAAGACAAGATTTCTGTATATGAACCTGTCTGTATTGGAGGATACTCTGTAGACTATCTGGTCTTGAACTCACAGAGATTTTCTCATATGTGTCTGTCTCTACTTTCTTAGTGCTTAGATTGAAGGCATGCACTACCAAGCCTGGCTTATTTATCTATTATTACAGTGTCTAGTGTGTCCCAGGCTAGCCTCTTACTCCTAGGCTATGTAGCTGAAGATGGCTTTGACTTCTTTACTGTCCTTTCCATTCCTTCAAAGTGCTGGAATTTCAGGTGCACACCTCCACCCTGGCCTTTGGTGGCTAATGTTATTTGAAACATGTCTCACTCTGTAGCCCAGTCTATCGTGAAATTCACTAGATATCCCACTATCGCCACAAAACAAAGGCAATTCTCCTGCCTCAGCCTCGAATTTGTTGGGATTATGGGGCTGTGCAATTGTGCCTGTAAATTTTCTCATTTGATGAGAAATATCGTTAAAGTTAGCACTCAATGTAAAACCTTCCCTTCTATTTCATTTCTCATTTCACTTGATTATTGAGAAATCTCTGGCTTTATTTTCAAACTGTGATGTTACTTAAAGTGCAGTCAGGTTTGCCAAAGTTCCCAGAGTCCCTTGGTGTTATCTGTTAGTCATCCTGGCAGGCAGAGGGTCACTGCTCCTTGTCCTTGGAAACAGCCCCCGACGAGCAGTCGCTAGAGCAGCATATACAGTTGGCTCCTCTGGGGCTTCCCTGCCTGGGAGAGAGGAGGTACAGCTGTCCCCTGTCTGAGTGTCCTGCTGCACAGCTGGGCATAGGTCACATCCTGGGGCTCCTTGGATTCTGCAACCTGGAATGGGAGAGGGTGACAGGAAGGTATATGCATGGCTTGGGGAACCTGCAGGTCTGTGGAGGATAGGACCCACCTGACTGTCCACTTCTCGGCCCTCTTCTGCTTGTTCATACTCTGTGTTCAACTGTTCCCTTGACATGACAGAAGGTGAGACAGCTCTGCCCTCCTGAGCCTGGAGGGTTTCACCTGGGCATGTGTCTCTCCCTGGGGATCTTCCTCGGGTAGTCTCTATAACAGGGAAGTAGGGAGGTACAGATAGCATCTCCATGTTCCCCTGGGAATCTCCTGTGTTTAAGTTTTCATAGCATGGCTGGAATGACCTGTTTCCATTATTGTCTCTCTGCTGGGATCGTCCTGGGCTTCCCTCTTATAGTTCTGCTTAACCTAACATTCTAAGCCTAGCTGTGTTGTCTTCAGCCACACAGTTCATCTTCCTGAAAATGGTTTCCAAGAGTTGGAGAGATGGCTCCTCAGTTAAGATCACTGGCTGCTCTTGCAAAGGACCCAGGTTTGGCTTCCTGAACCCACATGGCAGCCTATAATCATCTATAACCCTACTGTTAGGATACCTCACATGCTCTTTTGGCCTCTAGGAGCATCAATATGCATGTAATACAGAGACATACATGCAGGCAAAACACCAATACACAAACTAAAAACAAAATCTCATGTAGCTGCCCGAGTTCCTTTTTTCTGCTGTGCTCCCTGATGGCAGTTACTGGTCCCTTAGATGTCACTGTGGGTTTCTCCACACTGGCTTCCCCCTCAGAAGAGATCAAGACAGACGCTAAGACACCAGGAAGGAGTGAGTCCATAGCACACAGGAGGCAGTTGCTGACAGAATGGACAGAGTGGTCAGCTGTGAATATTGCTGAGAGCCGAGGGAGACAGAAGAAAGAAGACCCCTGGACTAAACTGGACCCTAAGTTTTAGCACTGCAGATGGGGACAGGGACCTTACCCAACTGTCCAGCTCCACACCATCCCCAGTTTGCATGTCCTCCACTGAAGCATCTGTCACAGCAGAACAAACAGAATGTTCCTGACCAGAGTCTAGGGATGTCTCAGACTCCTAGTTTCTTGCATTGCTCCAGGTGGGGACAGAGAACCAGGGAAAGTGGTGACATCCCAAGATCCATCATGTGAAGTTGAAACCCACACAGTGACACCCTCAGAATGTCTTCTGCACCCCTGTAATTCTGAATCCTCAGACATCTCCCCGTCAGAAACCTCTTTCACTCACAAAGGCTTTCTTCCTGGGTGGCAGCAGTTGGGATGGACCTGGAGGGACAAGGAAATGTCAGTTCTCAGTGAGTAGTGTGGCGTGCCAGGGAGATGGGTGTCTAGGTGACTGTCATTTACCTCTTCTGGTAGCCTCTGTCCCTGGATATGGGCTCTGCAGCTCCTGGTGGAAGTTTCAGTTCTTTCTCTTTCTGGGCTGCAGGGGAGAGGAGTCTCAGCTAGGAGGATGGGAAGCCCCTCCCCAGGCATGTGCAGGGAAGGAGGAAAGGGAACTGTACAACACAAGGGTGAGTGAGCAAATGTCCCAGAACATAGTAAAGTTCACAGAACGTCTGACATTGCACAAGTTCTGAGACAAATTGCCCTCTGATCTGAGATCTGATTGTGTTATAAGCTACCCTCCCTCAGTTTAAAGTTTCCCTATGGCTGGTGTATTGATCCCCTGCTTTGATGTTTACAGGGGAATCCATTACCTCCTGAGACCCATTTTACATATACCCTTCTCACCATCCTTCCTGAATTTTTCCTGATGTCTTCGTTGGAGAAGGATGAAGATGAGAATGAAGAGGAACAGGAGGAAGGCCACAGACACTCCTATCAGGGCCTTCAGGTACCATTGCAGACCTGAGGCACAAATGACATCATGAGTGGAGACCATTGCTGCTTACCTGAGCACCTACTGTGTGATAGGTACATGCTGGGTCTCTGCACACATCATCTCCCACCCTCAAAATCGTGTACCATGGAATTATTTCTTTTTTGTATCTAGCCAGTTGACCTGCCTCAGGTCACCTGACTGGAAGTGTCAGACCTGGGAGCTGAACCCAGGGATTGTGACTTCCATCCCTGCTCTCTGTACCAGAGCTGTGTCCCATGTGTTGGAGAGAAGGAGCCTGAATGTCCTGCCATGGCCTCATGTCCCACCCTTGCATATGTCGCCATATTGTTGGTCTATCCCACTGCAGAATCATGTTCTGGAGCCCTTCTCTGTTAGGGGAGTTCACAGCCAAGGCCAGGATCGAAAGAAAAAAAGAAACAAATCAAAACAAACACACACAAATAAACAAACGTAATACACATGGGCCAGGTTTCTCCCATATATACTCAGGAAGAGCAGCCTAGAAAGAAAAGGACTTGACCAAGTCAAGATCTCTAGAAGCAGGTGTATCAAGACTCTAACTAGCTATTACTCAGTTATGCCCACATTTTAACCGAGTGTTTATTATCCTTTGAGTCCTGAGTCCATGGATGTGATAGGTTTATTCTCAGAGAATTAGGGGCAGGATGGGGAGTTGAGTGTCTGTGTTCCCTCTTTCTACTTCCCACACCTGCTCCATCCCCAATGCTCATCATAAATATTTCTCTCTGAAAGCCTCCTTCTGTAGCCCAACCAATATGCTACAGCTCCTGTGGTCTCTGTTGGATCTTTGTTTGCCTCCTACATTCACAAGCTGAAGTGAGAGAGAAATGAGAACTGTGGTGGGCCAGACCTGCCAGGCAGCCTGGGGTTGGAGCCTACTCCCTGCCAGATACTCACCATCTGTTGTCATGGACGTTGTGGGCGTTGAGGTAGACGTTCTGATGGGTCCTAGGAAACAGAAGTATAAGAGAATGAGGATTAGATTCAAGCCCGGGATCCTCACTTGGTAAACTGTCATAGATCTGCCCTGTAATCTTTGGTAGATCCTGATACTCGCTACTCCAAACCTAGATGGCCATAGAGGACAGAATGGACTTTACTCAAGCGACCTCCTCCTGGCATCCACTCCTCTATTATGGAAAGTGTCTTCTGACAAAACCCTCCTTTTGTCTCCTTAATCTCACCCAAGTAAACAGCTCTGCCACAGTGTGGACTGTGATTCATGCTGAGATGTCAGGATCACCTCACCTGAGACTGTGAGCTCCACAGGGGCACTGGCATATGACAATAGGTAGAGAGATGAGTCTTGAGAACCATAGCACCTGTAGGTGCCTGAGTGATGGGAGGTCACAGCATTCATGGAGAATTCTGCCTGGAAATGCCAGTCTTGGGACTTTGATTTTAGTTGCAGCGGTGGCTGGGCTGATCCCTCCTTGGACAGAATGAAAGTGTCCACACTGTACATTGACCAACACAGCAGGGTCACATTCTCTCCTGAGTGTACTGTGGAGTTAGGCTTCACTGAGAGGGAAGGAGTGACACGGGGCTGTCCTGAAGAGAGAAGAATGATGAGAGGCTGGCTTCCTTGTTCTGAGCTAAAATCACACATGATTCCACCTTGAGAACCTAGGTCTCTGTCTCTTTTCTCTGACTGAACTCAGCTCCTGCTCTCCTCTTCCTGCATCTGTTCTTGCCTAAGATTCACAACTCTCATCTCACCACATCAGCTCCTCAGCTCCTCAGCTCCTCAGCTCCTCAGCTCCCCCATGAGAGCCTGAGCAGAGGCTAGGTCCCTGATTGAATCTCTGTAGATCCTCACCTGTGATCAGGATGTCCAGGGCGTCACTGGAGGCCGACCACTCAGAGGAGAGGTTGTGTGCACCATAGCATCTGTATTGGCCTCCAGTGGAGCGGCTCACATGGCCCAGTGTGAAGTTGGCCATGGAGAGGCCAGTGTTGGTCCTCTGGCTAGGGTGCTGCATGATGTTAGACTCCCCCACCTTGTACAGAGCAAACCTGTCATAGTTGATGTCAGAGCAACACTGCAGGGTGAGGCTCATTCCAGGGTCCAGGATATGGCCTTGGCGAGTCATCAGAGAGGGCTTCTTGGACAGTCCTAGAGGGAAGGTGACAGTGACTGAGGACTTGGCTCTTACCAAACACCTTTGACCTCCATCCTGCCAGCACATGTCACAGCTTCTCCCCAAGCAGGGCTGTGATTGAGAACACAGGCTCTCCATTTAGTTCTTCTCAACTCTGCAGAGGGACAGGCCGTGACAAAGGGCTTAGGGTCTCAGAAAAGATTGGAAGAACGATGGTGCTGACTCACCAGAGATTTGAATCTCCAGGGGCTCACTGGGTACTGACCACAATTGTGCTGTAGTCTTGTAGTAACCATAACATCTGAATGTCCCTGTGTGGTTTGGACTCATGGGTCCCACAACAAACATGGCTTGGTACTGTCCACTAGAAGGTATATACTGTGTGTACAGTGAGCTGGTGAACTTCTGATCTTCCTTGGTGAGAATGAATTTATCATAGTGACTATGTGAGGCACACTGGAGTGTCATGTTCCCTCCTACTGTCACCACAGGGCTGGGCAGCACTGACAGCCTGGGTTCATAGTCCTGATAGATTCCTAGGAGAGAATGAGGAAGTTTGTTACATGTCCTCACAGTGTCACAATGTTGCCTTGGATCACTCTGTAGGAGGGGAGAACTTCTGAGAGCAGAGCCTCGGGGTGGGAATCTGACTGTCCCCTCACCTGTCACCACCAACTCCAGTGTGTCACTGGGCTCTGACCAACCAGCTGAGCTGTAAGAGTAACAGCAATATTGCCCTGCATATTGTCCTGACACAGAAGGGATGAAGAACTTGGCCTTGTTCCGAGGCTCCTGTAGGATCCGTGTGCTCCAGGTTGTTTGGCTTCTCTCATTATGCAGAAAATACATCTCTGCATCCATGTTCCCCTGACACCAGATGGTCACGGAACTAGTGAGGGAGATCACAGAGCCTGGCTCAGCCTTGATGATGGGTTTGGGGAGGTTCCCTGCAAGGAATTAGGAGGGAAGCAAGTGGGTGTGTTTGAAAGTGGTCCAGAGAAAGTCACACTTGGAGGTGGATGGCATTTAAGGTGATCCAGATTAGGAAAACGACCTGTGAGACTCATCTCAGTCCTGGACATCTTCTGTTTTTGTACTATTTCTGCATTGAAATCTGTATCTATCATTGGTTGCACTGTCTCCTGTGCTTCTCTGTCAATGGGCTAAAGAGCCCTGGCTCCTCAGTACAGCACACATCACGTGTTAGCATTCCTTCTAGGCTCTGCCCAACATCTACCTGGAACAAGCCAGGTAGGCCTGGCTTCCTATAAAAGAAGTGTTTGTTCCCTCCTCATCTATTCTCTTTGTCTTTTTTTCTCTCTGACTGCATTTTCCCTCTGATCCTTTCTCCTCCCCTTCTCTGTCCATGTGTTTCTTGCTGGCCTCTTCCCCTCCCCCTGTCTCTGCCTGTCTGTCTCTCTTCAACTCCCCTTCCCATGTCCATAAACAAACTCTACTCTATACAATATCTGTCATATGGTTGGTACCTCATGGGGAAGGGATGGGTCCCTCAGAGGCACTCCTCACACTTCACCATACCTGGCTCTACAAACCACATCCTGTCTCTCTCTTTGGAATAAAACACAACATCAAGGCCTCCCTGAGACCGTTTCACCTCACCATTAAGTGGAAAGCCTGTGGTTCCTCACCAGACCAGAAGCTCCAGGGGGTCACTAGGCTCTGACCACACTTGTGGGTTGTGACTGCCATAGCTGTAGCATCTGAATGTCCACCTCTGGTTGGAGGTCACTGGATGCACAGAGAAGAAGGCCTCAAAATTCCTAGTAGTATAGTTATACCGTGAGTCCTGCCTCCAGTAGACCTTCTGTGGTCCTTCCTTAGTCAGAATGAACCTGTCATTATTCAGCCCTGACACACACTGGAGGGTAACCTTCTGTCCTGAGGTCACCACAGGGCTGGGCTGGGCTGACAGGCTGGGTTTACTGTGTGCTCCTAGGAGAGAAGACACAATCAGTCAAATGTGTCAGGCCTTGTCATCCTCCAGGGCTGTGAGGTGGCAGTGCAGCACTCAGAGCAGCTGACTTCTTGACAGTGAGCCTGAGGATGGGGCATTGTTTTTCTTCTCACCTGTCACCACCAGCTCCAGGGTGTCACTGTCCTCTGAAAATTTACCATGGATCTGATAATAACAGTGGTAATATCCTGCGTGGTACTGATAAATTTTTGAGATGGAGAATTCAGCCTTGTTGCCAGATTTAGGTGGAATTTCTGTGCACAATGGATTTTGGCTTCCTTCTTTATAGAGACAGTAGCTTCTGACTCCTGGGTCCCCTCACACAAGAATGTCACCTTACTCTGCATGGAGACCACAGAGTCCGGCTGTACTGTGAGGATAGGCTTAGGGAGGGATTCTGTAAGAAAAAGAACAGGCAAGGCTCAGACCATCCATCCTCTGATTTTAGTCCTTAACCCCATGACCCTCAGGCAACCCTCAGAGCTAACACACATGTGGTGTTTTCCATCATCTTGCCCAGGCATGGCTCCTGGATATGAAGAGAAGAGCAGGTCAGGGCAGCTGCAGACACTCACCTGCCAGCATTGAGATCCTGAGGCTCAGAGTGAGTCCTGGAAGAGAGTTTTCTGTGAGAGGTTTGTCCCTGAAACTTGATCAGCTCCTTCCCTCTGCATAAACAACTAAGCCTCTGGGGTCTCCTGATGGGTGAGTGCTCAGTTATTGGCCATGATCATTTCTAGACCTCAGTATCCCCTCCCCTCTTCACATCTCACCAAGACAGAGCAGGGCTGTGAAGGTGAAGGTCATGGCATCTCCTCTCAGAGGCTACAACTGTGCTTGAGGGCAGAGCTCCAGAAGCCTTTCTGAAGGGATTGGAAACAGGGTGTGGCCCTGGAGGCAGGGCTGTCCTTATGACATGGTCACATTTCAGCAGCCCCACAGGAAGGGGAACTGCCCTCCTCAGGCACCATGCTCTGACTTCCTCAATGTTGTGACTAGGCCAGGCAGCAGATTCTATGCATACTTGTCTTACACAGATGACATCTCTTAGCTGACCAGTATCTGCCTCCTCTGTGACCATCACTGTCACAGCCATGGTGTGAACATCTCACACTATTGGAAGCCAACTCCTAGCAGAAAGCTGCTATCATCTTTGCAGCCATCTCAGGCCATATACCCTGACAAGAGACTTGTTTTCAACAGTCTACAACAGCTGAGCACACTCTGATAAACATCTTGTTTTTCTCCCATATCTTGTTTTGCTTTTTAGTGCCCCCAGCTGCAAGGCACACGTGGTCTCCACGCTGCAAGACATGTGACGTAGTGCCTTCAGCTGTGCTTGTCCACGAGGGCAAGGCACGTGGTAAAGGGTATAAATACCCAGAATTTCCTTTCAGTAAACGAGGCTTTATCAGACTCTGTCTTGTCTCCATTCTTCGTGTCTCTTGCCCCCACTCTTTCTCTTGCTAGACCCTGACCGGGTACCAGAAGAGCAGAACGGGCCGGAACATCACACAACAGTAAAAATTTAAGTGTGGTTTTGTTTTGTTCCTTTTCACATTTTTAAGTGAAACATTTTCCTCTTTCAAACATTTTTAATATTTCTGAGAAGGGTCCTGTGGCATATATATTCTTGGAATAAGATTTAAAGTATTAGCCGGGCGGTGGTGGTGCACGCCTTTAATCCCAGCACTTGGGAGGCAGAGGCAGGCAGATTTCTGAGTTTGAGGGCAGCCTGGTCTACAGAGTGAGTTCCAGGACAGCCAGGGCTATACAAAGAAACCCTGTCTCAAAAAACAAAAACAAAAAAAAAAATTAAAAAAAAAGATTTAAAGTATTTTTATTTCATATTCTTAAATGATATATTACAATTGCGCATTGCAATGTAGTGTATATGTGTGTGTTTATATGTATGTCAGAATACAACTTGAGTCATCCGTTTTTCTTGTACAATGTCGATCCTATAGATCACAGACTCAGGTCTTATAGGTGGCAGCAGGCAGCTATACACTGAGCCATCTCACTGACCCAACACTTATACTCATCATTCTCCTAAGTCCTTCTGCTTCAGTCAAAAAAATTTGATCCCAGGTGTCTTGGGCCCAAAATGTTGCCATGTTTTTGTTTCTTGTGATATAAGTTGTCTCTGTATGAGTATGGCCATGATTCTTCTTGCTGCAGTTCAGTGCACAGTGGTGCAGGCATGGGTAGCATTTGTGAGCACCAGTGTATCTCCGTATTGTAGTTGTAAACTTGAGAAGCTAGCAAAGGGGTTGCTGAATGATGCTACCACACAGGTGCAGCACCAGGTGCAGCGAGGCCTCTTTCTTGCTGCTTGTCATGCTTGTTCTCCAACATTGCCCCATGGACTCCCATCGATGGCGCCCCATATACACCATAGTCACTGAGCATCTACTGTGACGGACTCTGCTGTTAGACCTACAGTCCTATGTGTCTATCAGGGGTTTCCCAGTGGAGAGTGACTCCTGCTGTTTCTCAGGAACAGGATCATGCTGGGGTAGGGGTTCTCTCCTGAATCTTCACTAGCATTGGGCTAGAGCTAAGTGGCTGTATCTTGAGCTTGGGCTGTGTTTTGTGAGACTTCTTTTGCATTCACACTCCAGGATTTCATTGGTTTAGGCAGTGTCTGGATTCTGTGTTTTTCCAAGCAAGTGCAAATCCTCATTGTAGATATTTGATCACATGATACTTATTTATCTATTGGAGGAAACACATTTTCTTTTATGTCTGTGAATGAAAATACAGCACACACACACACATACAAAGGCACAGGGAGACAGAGAGCAGAGAGAGAGAGAGAGTTCCTTTCATAGACCAATCTCACTTTATGAAGTAAACACATATTGATCATGTGCATCATTCCTATTGCATGCCAGGCTGAGTTAGTTACCTGCTAATATTTAGTTCAGGGTATGGTGTCTCTCCTTGGACACGAAGAAACTCCCTATATTGCTCTATGACTGACTAGGTAAGGCTATTTTCTCACCTAAGAACACTGTTTTCAGTACTATATTGAATAGATAATGAGAGAGTGGGCAGCCTACTCTAGTGCCTGATTTTGATGGGATTGCTTCAAGTTTCTCTCCATTCAGTTTGATGTTAGCTACTGGCTTGCCGTATATTGTTCTTACTATGTTTAGGAATGGGCCTTAAGAGTTCAAGGCCAGCCTGGTTACAGAGAGAGTTCCAGGACAGCCAGGGCTACACAGAGAAACCCTGTCTCGAAAAACCTAAAAAAAAAAAAAAAAAAAGGAATGGGCCTTGAATTCCTGATGTTTCCAAGACTTTATCATCAAGAATCCAAGGCCCATTCCTAAACCGTAAAATAAATAGTAAAATAAATAGTAAATAATATAATACAAATAGTAAAAGCAATATACAGCAAGCCAGTAGCTAACATCAAACTGAATGGAGAGAAAATTGAAGCAATCCCACTAAAATCAGGGACTAGACGGTGCTGCCCACTCTCTCCCTACCTATTCAATATAGTACTTGAAGTACTAGCCAGAGCAATTAGAAAACAAAAAGAAGTCAAAGGGATACAAATAGGAAAGGAAGAAGTCAAAATATCACTATTTGCAGATGATGATAGTATACTTAAATGACCCCAAAAACTCCACCAGAGAACTCCTAAACCTGATAAACAACTTCAGCAAAGTGGCGGGTTATAAAATCAACTCAAACAAATCAGTAGCCTTCCTCTAGCTCGAAGGATAAACAGGCTGAGAAAGAAATTAGGGAAATGACACCCTTCACAATAGTCACAAATAAGATAAAATACCTTGGTGTGAATCTAACCAAGCAAGTGAAAGATATGTATGACAAGAACTTCAAGTCTCTGAAGAAAGAAATTGAAGAAGATCGCAGCAGATGAAAAGATCTCCCATGCTCGTGGATTAGTAGGATTAATATAGTAAAAATGGCCCTCTTGCCAAAAACAATCTACAGATTCTATGCAATCCCCAACAAAATTCCGACTCAATTCTTCATAGAGATAGAAAGAGCAATTTGCAAATTCATTTGGAATAACAAAAAACCTAGGATAGCAAAAACTATTCTCAACAACAAAAGAACTTCTGTGGGAATCACCATCTGTGACCTAAAGCTGTACTACAGAGCAACTGTGATTAAAAACTGCATTGTATTGGTACAGAGACAGGCAGGTAGATCAATGGAATAGAATTGAAGACCCAGAAATGAATCCACACACCTATGGTCACTTGATCTTTGAAAAAGGAGCTAAAACTGTCCAGTAGAAAAAAGTACATTTTCAGCAAATGGTGCTGGTTCAACTTGAGGTCAGCATGTAGAAGAATGCAAATTGATCCATCCTTATATCCTTGTACAAAGCTCAAGTCCAAGTGGATCAAGGACCTTCACATAAAACAAGAAACACTGAAACTAATAGAAGAGGTAGTGGGAAAGAACCCCAAATACTTAGGCACAGAAAGAACACCAATGGCTTATACTTTAAGATCAAGAATTGACAATTGGGACAATTGAAAAGCTTCTGTAAAGTAAATGACACTGTCAATAGGACAAAAAGGGCAGCAACAGATTGGGAAAAGATCTTTAACAACCACACATCCAATAGAAGGCTGATATCCAATATACACAAAGAACTCAAGAAATTAGACTCCAGACAACCAATGAAATGAGGTACAGAGCTAAACAAAGAATTCTCAACTGAGGAAACTCGAATGGCCGAGAGGCACCTAAAAAAAAAATGTTCAATATCTTTAGTCATCAGGGAAATGCAAATCAAAACAACCCTGAGATTCTATCTCACACCAGTCAGAATGGCTAAGATTAAAAAAAAAAAAACTCAGGTGACAGCAGATGCTGGCAAGAATGTGGAGAAAGAGGAACACTCCCCCATTGCTAGTGGGATTTCAAGCTGATACAACCACTCTGGAAATCAATCTGGTATTTCCTCAGAAAATTGGACATATCACTACCTGAGGACCCAGCGATACCACTCCTGGGCATATACCCAGAAGATGCTCCAACATATAACAAGGACACATGCTCCACTATGTTCATAGCATCCTTATTTATAATAGTCAGAAGCTGGAAAGAACTCAGGTGTCTTTCAACAGAGGAATGGACACAGAAAATGTGGTACATTTACACAATGGAGTGTTACTCAGCTATTAAAAACAATGAATTCATGAAATTCTAAGGCAAATGGATGGAACTAGAAAATATCATCATGAGTGAGGTAACCCAATCACAAAAGAACAGACATGGTATGCACTCACTGATAAGTGGAAATTAGTCCAAAAGCTCACAATACCCAAGATTCCACTCACAGAACACATGAAGCTCATGAAGAAGGAAGACCACAGTGTGGGCGCTTCAATCCTCCTTAGAAGGAGTAGCAAAGCCAGACAGTCGTGGTGCACACCTTTAATCCCAGGACTTGGGAGGCAGAGGCAGGTGGATTTCTGAGTTCGCGGCCAGCCTGGTCTACAGAGTGAGTTCCAGGACAGCCAGGGCTATACAGAGAAACCCTGTCTCGTGGGAGCAACTATGGAGACAAAATGTGGGACAGAAGTGGAAGGAGGGTCCTTCTGCAGACTGCTTCACTGGGGATCCATCCCATGTGCAGTCATCAAAGGCAGAGGCTGATGTGAATGCCAGGAAGTGCATGCTGACAAAAGCCTGATATAGCTGTCTCCTTAGAGTTCTGCCAGAGCCTGATATATACAGAGGCAGACGCTCACAGCTAACCATTGAACTGATTATGGGATTCCCAGTGGAGGAGCTAGAGAGAAGACTGAAGGAACTTAAAGGGTTTGGTGCCCCATGGGGAGAGCAGCAATACCATCCAGCCAGAGTTTCCCAGGGTCTAAACGTCCAGCCTGGGAGCAAAAAGGGAGGACCACATGGCTCAAGCTGTATATGTAGGGGAGGATGGCCTTGTAGGGCATAGATGGGAGAGGAGATCCTTGGTCCTGTGAAGGCTGGACGCCAACTGTGGGGGAATTCGAGGGTGGGGAGGTGGGAGTATGTGTGTGGGTGGGAGCACATCCTCATAGAGGCAGGAGGAGTGTGGATGGGATAGGGGTTTTCTGGGTGGGGGAAAAAATGGGGAAAGGGGATAAAATCTGAAATGAAAATAAAATATCCAATAAAAAAAGAAATTAGACACAGTGCAGGACAGAAACTGAAGGAGGAACCGTCTACAGACCATTCCACCTGGATATCCATCCCATGTGCAGTCACCAAAGGTTGATGTGGATGTCAGGATGTACATGCTGACAGGAGCCTGATATAGCTGTCTCCTTAGAGGTCTGCAAGAGTCTGACATACTCAGAGGCAGATGCTCACAGCTAACCATTAAACTGATCATGGGGTTCCCAATGGAGAAGATAGAGTGAAGGCTGAAGGAGTTGAGAGGATTCGCGACACCATGAGGAAAGCAACAATACCAACCAACCAGAGCCCCCAGGGTCTAAACCACCAGCCTGGGAGCACTTAGGGAGGGACCCATGGCTCCAGCTATATATGCAAGGGAGCTATATATAAGTGGGAAAAGAGATCCTTGGTCCCATGAAGGCTGGACGTCGTGGGGGGGGGATACTCGAGGGTGGGGAGGTGAGGTAGAGGGGAGGGTGGGTGGGGGTACACCAACGTGGAGGCAGGAGGAGGGGGGAAGGGATAGTGAGTTCCTGGGACGCAGGGGGGGAAATGGGGTAAGGAGAGAACATCTGAAATGTAAAAAAAATTTTCCAATAAAAAATTTCCAATAAAAAAAAAATGTAAAAAAAAAAAAAAAGAAATTAGACTCCAAAAAATAAATAACCCAATTTAAAAATAGAGTACAGAGCTAAACAGAGAATTCTCAAGGCAAGAATCTCAACTAGCTGAGAAACACTTAAATATGAATGTTAAAACATCCTTATGTGGAGAAAGAGGAACACTCCTTCATTGATAGTGGGATTTTAAACTGGTAAAACCACTCTGGAAATCATTCTGGGGGTTCTTCCGAAAGTTGGAAATAGATTTATCTGAAGAAGCAGCTATACCACTCTTGGGCATATACTCAAAAAATGCCCTACCATACCAAAGGGAAACTGCTCCACTGTGTTCATAGCAGCCTTGTCTGGAATACTCAGAAGCTGGAAACAACCCAGATGTTCCTCATCTGAAGAATGGACACTGAAAATGTGGTTCATTTACACAATGGAATACTATTCAGCTATAAGAACAAGGACATCCTGAGTTTTGCAAGTAAATGAATGGAAATAAAAAAATATCATGAGTGAGGTAACTAAGACCCAAAATGACATGCATGGTACATACTCACTAATAAGTGGATATTAGCCAAAAAATACAGAATAACCAGAATACAATCCACAGAACTCAAGATGGTTAACAAGCCAAGGGCCCAAGTGAAGATGCTTCAATCCCACTTGAAGAATAAATTAAAAAAAAAAGAAAAGAAAAGAAAGCAACATCCACTGTGGGACATTCTCTCTGCCATTTTCTTTCTTTCTTTCTTTTTTTTTTTTTTTTTCTTGGTTTTGCGAGACAGGGTTTCTCTGTGTAGCCCTGGCTGTCCTGGAACTCACTCTGTAGACCAGGCTGGCCTCGAACTCAGAAATCTGCTACCTCTGCCTCCCAAGTGCTGGGAATTAAAGGCGTGCGCCACCACCGCCCGGCTCCTCTCTTGCCATTTTCAAACACACACGTGCTTCTCTCTTACTTCTATGTAGGGAACCTCCAAAAACCGATCATCAAGGCTGAACCAGGCTCTGTGATCCCCTCCAGAGGAGCCATGACCATCTGGTGTCAGGAGAACCTGGATGCAGAAATATATTTTCTGAATAAGGAGGGAAGCCAAGAAACCCGGAGCACACAGATCCTACAGGAGCCTGGGAACAAGGGCAAGTTCTTCATCCCTTCTGTGACAGGACAACATGCAGGGCAATATCGCTGTTATTGTTACAGCTCAGCTGGTTGGTCTGAGCCCAGTGACATCCTGGAGCTGGTGGTGACAGGTGAGGGGACAGTCAGATTCTCAACCCCAGAATCTGCTCTCAGGCGTATTCCCCTCCCACAGTGTTCCATGAGAATATTGTGACAGTGTGAGAACATGTGACAGACTGCCTCCTTCTCTCCTAGGAATGTATGACAACTATAAACTCATGCTGTCAGTACTTCCAAGCCCTGTGGTGACAATGGGAGGAAACATGACACTCCACTGTGCCTCACATAGTCACTATGATAAATTCATTCTCACCAAGGAAGATCAGAAATTCACCAGCTCACTGGATACACAGTATATACATTCTATTGGACAGTACCAAGCCATGTTTGTTATGGGGCCCTTAACCCCAAACCACACAGGGACATTCAGATGTTATGGTCATTATGAACATACCCCACAGCTGTGGTCAGTACCCAGCAAGCTCCAACAAATATTTATCTCAGGTAAGTTCCTTCTTGTTATTTCACCTATCATTTTCTGAGACACTAAGCCCTTTGTCATGGCTGCGGTCTGCAGAGTTGCAAGTAGGGAAGGACTAAATGCAGAACTGAGTTCCCAATCACATCCCTGCTTGGGGGAGAAACTGTAACATGTGCTGGACAAGATGGGAGGTCAAAGGGTTTTGGTGAAAGCCAAGTCCTCAGTCACTGTCACCTTCCCTCTAGGACTGTCCAGAAGCCCTCTCTGCTGACTCACCGAGGCCATATCCTGGACCCTGGAATGAGCCTCACCCTGCAGTGTTGCTCTGACATCAACTATGACAGATTTGCTCTGTACAAGGTGGGGAATCTAACATCATGCAGCACCCTAGCCAGCGGACCAACACTGGCCTCTCTATGGCCAACTTCACACTGGGCCATGTGAGCCGCTCCACTGGAGGCCAATACAGATGCTATGGTGCACACAACCTCTCCTCTGGGTGGTCAGCCTCCAGTGACCCCCTGGACATCCTGATCACAGGTGAGGATCTACAGAGATTCAATCAGGTACCTAGCCTCTGCTCAGGCTCTCATGGGGGAGCTGAGGAGTTGAGGGTGAGATGAGAGTTGTGAATCTTAGACAGAAACAGATGCAGGAAGAGAAGAGCAGGAACTCAGCAGAGTCAGAGAAAAGAGAGAGAGGCACAGGTTCTCAAGATGAAACCATGTGTGATATAAGCTAAAAAATAAGGAATCCCTCTTCCCTTTAGGACAAGCCGCGTGTCACACCTTGCTTCTCAGTGAAGCCTAATTCCACAGTACACTCAGGAGAGAACGTGACCCTGCTGTGTGAGTCAATGTACAGTGTGGACACTTTCATTCTGTCCAAGGAGGGATCAGCCCAGCCACCCCTGCAGCTAAAATCAAAGTCCCAAGACTGGCAGTTCCAGGCAGAATTCTCCATGAATGCTGTGGCCTCCCATCTCTCAGGCACCTACAGGTGCTATGGTTCTCAAGACTCATCTCTCTACCTGTTGTCATATGCCAGTGCCCCTGTGGAGCTCACAGTCTCAGGTGAGATGATCCTGATATATCACCATGAATTACAGTTCACACTCTAGCAGAGCTCTTGATTTGGGTGGGATTAAGAACACAAATGGAAGACTTTGTCAGAAGATATACTTGTCAGCAGAGATCTGTATGCCAGTAATGATCTTTCATGTAATGTTCACTTTGTTCTAAGGGAGATTCCATGGTAGATGTAGGACAGACAGCAGGAAGAACATCTTCTTGTTCTGTTTCCTAGGACCCAATGATGCTTCCAGCTGGCCACCCAAAGGGCCCATCCCACCAGCCTGTAAGTATCAGACACATCTGCATACAGAACATGTTGCAAACACGGGGGCTTATCAAACAGCTGTTGGAAATCAAAAATCTCATTCTCAGTCATGTCAGCTTTTAAGTATGAGAGGTTAACAAATATCCAAAAAAGAAACCAACATTGTCCATTTACAACAATTCTTAGCTGCAATAGAATTTGAAATGCTGCAGAGTGTCAATCAGATGAGTATTCACCCTCACGATGGTGGGGGATACCCTGAATCATTCTAGGCATGCTCACTACACTCCCTGCTAATGGAACCCAGAGGCTGGGGCTTAACTATTGGGCTACAGAAAGTAGCTCCCAAAGAGAGACATTTAGGTTCAGGCTGGATGATGTGTCAGGTGGGTAAGGCTATGAGCAAGGAACCCAGACTGTCACCTCCTTTAAAGCTCCTAGGAAACAAGCATTTTGCAAGCATAGAGTCATGCCCAAGACTGCTAATAAAGTCTCTGCTGGAATGTAGACCCAGATAGGTAATAGCTACTTACGAGCTTGATACAGCTGCTTCTGGAGATCCTGACTTGGATGAGCACTTCCCTTTCTGGGCTGTTGTTTCTCTCAGTGTAATGAGAGAAGCTTGATTCACATATCGAAGTTCTGTTGGTGATGCTTGTGACCTCTCCTGACAACCGACATCTCCAGAACCTGATTCTGCAGTGGGTCTGGTCAATAGTCTGTTGACACAAGGCAGGGGTGTTTCAAATGGTCATGGTAGAGGATTTAGGTTCCTTCAGGCTAGCTCATGGGGCTTAATTCTAAGATTCTCTGATATTTGTGACGTCCAAACTTAGGAGCATCTTCAGGTGCTATAGATGCCTGCACTCATCTATCCTCATCTTATAATAGACCAATGACTGTGGAGCTCATGGTTCAAGTTGAGGTGATCCTGATCTCTCTGAACTGAAGTGGTGTCTCAGCATTCTCAATTACAACAATACTTAGCTAGCATAGGGTTTGAAATGCTGCAGAATGTCAGTCAGATGGGTATTCACCCTTATGATGGTGGGGGATAGTCTGAATCATTCTAGAGGTACACACTATGCTCCCGTTAATGGAACCCAGAGATTTCATGTACTTTGAAAGAGAATCCTGGGGAGGACACAGAAAGATAAAGAATCCTAAACAGGGACTGGTCCCCAGTGCCAATCTCTTCTTCTCAAGCTCAAATAAACAGGATTCACAGGATGCCTGTCAGATCCTTGCTCTCAGTGCAGTCATGGAACATGCTGAGTTCAGGAGAAGACACAGCCTTGGTGTAATAATTACACACCCTGCTATACTATCTTTCTGTTCAAAACAGAATAAAATCCATATCTTAACCCTATGACACTGAATTCACCATAAGAACTACACCAAAACAAGCTTCACATCAAGCAAAATAAGGTCCTCCAATTGCAATCAAACTCTATTTCTTTGTGAAGTCTGCAATCTTTCCCTCCAGGGCGAAATAGAGAAAATGTGACTATATGTGTTCAACCTTTACTAGAGAGGTGATAGCTAAGAATGTCTTCTCCAAGGCCTTAGTGCACCTATGTCAACAAGAGAAAGTTGGGGTGGGACTTCTTAGGATGGAAGTGATGTTACTTATGTGTAACATGTCCTCTTGTATTAATAACTATTATTTGTAAAATCAAGATAAGTAAACCTTAGATATGTCAGTCTTGGATCTATGCAGAATAAGAACTAGCCCTGTTATTTCTGTTACTAAGAGGTTGAAAACCCACTGGCTTACAATCAATGTATGTTTTCTGAGGCACACTTGCATTTACACAGAGAGTGGGGAGAGGGTGTGGGGCACACAAAGGGGTAAAAGGAGAGGGAGAAGAAGGGGGAGGAGGAGGAGGAGAGGGGAGAGGGAGAGGGGAGGGAGAGGGAGAGGGGAGAGGAAGAGAGAGAAAGAAGTAGAGGGGAAAGGGAGAGGGAGGGGGCAAGGGAAAGAGAGGGAGAGAGGGAGAGGGAGGGGGAGAGCAGAGAGAGAGAGGGAGGGGGAGAGAGGGAGACAGAGCAGAGAAATGGTCAAATCAAGTGAGAAATGGAAGGATTTGAGTGTGACAAGGAAACACACACACACACACACACACACACACACACACACACACACACAAAACCACTGAGAATCTGAGTTTGTACAAACTCTGATGGACTCACCAGGGAAAAGACACTAAGTATTTTTCTGTGACTGCTAGGAGCAGTGATGTAGGGATTACTGCCTGAAATGAACTGTACTACTCTGAATTTGCTGGTTTCACTGGTATGTCATTGGTCTTCTATTAGCACAGTGGTCCTAAAGAATTGAATAAGAATAAGAAAGCAAACTCAGCTATGCCACAGGAAAGATTCATCCCAGAAGTCCATGAGCTTATATGGTAAGAATGATGGGCATCTACAACAAATGACAAAGTGGAACTCAGAAGAAACAATAAAGTCTCTTAAGTAAACATATATTCTACTCCTCTATTCTATTCTCAGGACCAGCTGTGATGTTCTGTCCATCCTAGAACATGCCCAAACCCAAGACAGTTCAATAAAGAAAATTGCAAGTCATAGTATAGGAAACAGTAGAACCAAGTTCTGTCCAGATAAAACATAGGCCCCTGGTGGACACTTAGTTTTCTTGCAGGAATTTGGAACATCTCTAATTTCTGGAACTTCTTTGTCTAAATCCACAGCCCCAGAGAACCAGGATCACACAATGGAGAATCTCATCAGGATGGGGATTGCTGTCATGGTCCTCATAGCCCTTCTGATTCTGGTCTTTGAGGCCAGGGGCAGCCAGAGACAGACCACTGTACAACTGGGAGATAATCTGAAGAGAAAAAAGTATATCTTTCATGGTGCCACAATCTGGTAAAAGAATCTGATGCTGCAAAATTTTCTGTCAGAAAATCCAGAACTCAGGTTGAAGAACAGTGGGGAGAGAATGTGCTGGGAGAAAATATATTTGGGGTTCAGAAGAAGGTGGGAGTTTCATGATGAGATTCTTCTTCAGTAAACCAATTACTGTCCCTCCACATACTGGGGCATTTGCTTCCTGAACCAACACTCTTCTGAAACTATAAAGTGATGGAATATGTGGTTCTATCTGCCTGGAATTTCTTTCACATGTTTGATTGTGATTTCTGTATGTGTTTCTGAGTCTTTGTGTCTTTTTGTTAGTTTACTTCTATTGGTTGTACTTCAAGGTAAGTTTTTGGCCAGGGTCATGGGAGGGGAGAGGCTTAGTTAGTATCCCTGGTCCCAGTAGGCTTCCTGAAATGCATGCAGAGTAGATGGGTGGGAAATGGAATATGCAGTGAAGTTTCCTGCCCTTGGGTAAGAATTCAGAGGAGTAGCAGACAGAGCTTTGATAAGCAGAGGCGTAACTGTTGTCCCTTCAGATGGAGGATTCCAGGGAAACAGGACAACTTCTGGGTGATACTGATTTTATAAAGGAAGATACCAATAAAATGACTCCCAGATCAAGGTCTTGCTCAGCAATTATCACAGAAGCTTCCTCCTGCACAATATGAGAAATTATACAGACTCACAACTAAAAAA
This sequence comes from Mastomys natalensis, assembly GCA_021653895.1. Classification (NCBI taxonomy): domain Eukaryota; kingdom Metazoa; phylum Chordata; class Mammalia; order Rodentia; family Muridae; genus Mastomys; species Mastomys natalensis. The sequence continues at coordinate 16,990 of JAJTUV010003447.1, read as the reverse complement.
TGTGCAGAGAAAGATCTGACTACACTGAATCTTGAATGGGAACTTAGAGGAACAAGAGTTCCTCATCATGAGAACCAGATGAGAAGGAAGACACCAAGGAAACTATGTTTCCAGACATAAGTGTCTGATGCAAATATGGACTCACAGAAACTGGGAGATAATATGAGGAGAAAAATGTATATCTTTCAAGGTGCCAGAGTCTGGGAAATGAATCTGATGATGCAAAATTTTCTGTCAGAAAATCCAGAACTCAGGTTGAGGAAATGTCAGAAGACAATGTGCCCAGAGAGAATGTATTTGTGGTTCAGAAGAAGGTGGGAGTTTCATGATGTGATTCTTCCTCAGTAAATCAATTACTGTCCCTCCACATACTTGGACTTTTGCTTCTAGAACTAACACTCTTCTGAAACTATAACGTGATGGAATATGCTGTCCCATCTGTCTGGAATTTCTTTCACATATTTGATTGTGATTTCTGTAAGGGATATATTCGTTTCACTTTTTAAGGCATTTGTCATCTTTGTAATATTGGCTTTCAGGTCAATTTATAGTCTGTTACACTGAAGTCTTCCTGTTTTTTTGTCTCTTACAATCTTTATGGACTCTCTAGCATTCCATGGGACATGTATACAGGTGCTTTGATGGAGATATGTCTGTTGGGACTGAACTCCTCATGTTCTGTGAAGGATACTCACTGGGTATATTTGTGCACCCACCAGTGAGCCCAACAGGGTCCTATAAATACAAGCACATTCTCATATATAGAACTTTGGTTAAAATCTATGGGAAATAACAAAACAAAAAGACACAGATGAGAGAATGTAATTGTTTGGGATGCGAAGACACTTGCTATGGATACAAGGCATATAAAAGGGATTAGAACAGGAAAAATAAGAATACATCATATACATGTATGACATTGTTAATGAAAACATTCACTTAATAGAGACAAAAATAACCTGAAAAGAAGCTTAATTTGCTCTAGAAAAAGAAGATATTTTACTTGGTTCCAACTTTTCTGTTTCAGACAACATGAAAAGAAATTCCATTTTTCCCAGCTTCATGTGATGTGGGACTGTGTAATGGTATCCAGGTTCTTGGCTGGGCATGGGCCTAGAACCCCGAGACTCTAAGGGAGAAATTGCAAGAGTTCGGCCACATCCCCAGAACAAAGGGTCCTGACAAGCAGTCTAACCTCCATGGAACTCATGTAGGCCATTACAGCCCTTCTCAAAGTGCACAGGTAGAGGGTGTGACTACAGGCCTCAGGCCCTAGAGATTTACATACTATGAAGGCCAGAGGGCAGAGTGAATTAAACCGACCCCAGAACCTCCCCCTTTCTTCCTCCCTACTTAACTCAGGTCTGCCCTGAGTTTGGGGGGGGTACATCCAGATCCATCCAACATCCACTATGATAATAAACCATTTTGGAACCAAGGACTTCCTCGTATCATTGGGGCCTGCCATTACCAAAGGTTCCAGCCTCTGAAACTCCAGACCTTTCTCCTGTATGCGGGTCCCCCACCATGTCGAAGCCTCCAGGCAGCCTCCCCCCCTCCCCTGCTGCGTCCCCATTGACCCACATTTTGGCGCCCAACGTGGGTCTTCGAACAGCCATCTCTCAGCCAAGCAAGTATAACAGGCGAACACTTTATACAAGGTGTGGCGCCAGGGCTCTCTCTGTCTTTCTCTTGGCCCAAAAGCTGCCAGGCGAGCTCGTGTGTCCCCATCTCTATTTTGCTGTGCCCCCCCACCCAGTGACGTCTGGAGGTTCCAAATAGAGACATTGACCCCGGGGTCCACCTGAGAACTCTGCCCAGCCTTGTGAAACCCAAGACTGAGTGATAATTCCCCACGCCGGGCGGGGCCCCACCGCGCTTGTCCGGTGCTGTGAGGAATCAACTCAGTGAAGATTCCGTGTTTCTCCCATGCTGAGCTGTGGTTCCAACTGGCTAAGGGGCCTGCCATGGGGAGCTGTAGAAAAGGCCTTCAACGCAACAGAGACTCACAGTAACCAAATCTCTCCCGTGGGGTTCTGCCGGGGTCTCTTTCTTCCCTCCCCTTCTTGTTTTCTGAGCTGTGGTTTGGCCAGTCATGCACCCACATACCTCCAGTCTCAGTCCTTCCACAGCCTCTCAGCGGTCTGATAGCCCAAGGGCTTGAGACCAGTCGGTCCCTAGCCGCCTCTGGGCGCGGGGATCCCCAATCCCTCTCCCCCCTCTTTTCTCTTAGCTGTGGGTTGGCCAGTCGTGTGCCCACATGCGCCCAGTCTCAGTCCTTCGGAGGCCTCTCAGCGGTCTGAGAGCCCAAGGCCTTGAGACCAGTCGGTCCCCGACTAACTTCTGGCAGGGGATCCCCAATCCAAGACGTCTGTATCCCCTGCGGAACCAGACTGAGTGAAAATTCCCCATGCCGGGCAGGACCCTGCCACACTTGCCTGGTGTTGCATCAAATAAACTCAGCATTGATCCCATGCTCTCCTGCCATGCTGAACTACAATCCAGGCCTACTGTGTCCTGGCAGACACACGGCCCCACAACACAACAGAGACACATGCCCGTGACTGCCTATGAACAGGCCTACATCATTCCCTACCGGTGGTAGAGGATGTGGGCAAAGGCAGCTCCAAGAGTACCCCCTGCTGGTGCCCGCCAAGAACCTCTCCACAGAAATGTGAGTAACTCCAGCCTAGTTCACAAGACTAGGCAGGTCTCTCTCTGTCACCCCTCCTCTTTCTTTCTCTCTCTACGTGTTTCTGGCCAACATCTTCTCTCTGACTCTTAGCTACCACTAACTCCTGCCTGGCTCAAAAGACTAGGTTTCCCTCCTCTCTCTTTCCCTCTCCTCCACCTGTTCTCCAGCTCAAGGGCAAGATGGCAACAACTGCCTAGTCTCCACTCTGCCCATCCCCCAGCTCCACAGAGAGGGCTCCTTCATAGCTAACAACTGTCTTTAAGGCCACAGTGCCTGCTGTGATCCTCATTCTAAAACTCTTTTCCTTGAGTGAGAGACTCCTTCTCGAGGCTGAGACTGTCCTGTAGTTCTCAAGAGCACCAACTTCAGTCTTTAGCACACTGCCTGCTAGCACTTGTTTCTTTCTTCCCATGTGTTCTCCAACTCAACAAGATGGCGGCGACACCCTAATCTCTGTTCTCTTCCCCTCCCCCTGAGATCAGCCTTTCACGCTCCCTGCTAGCTTCTCAGGAACACTGGCTCTGAACTCTAGTCCCCAGTGATTTTACCTCAGGGGGTCAGTCTTTCACAGGCTGCCTGCTAGCCTAACATAGACTTCCCCCTCTCCTCTGTCATTTGCGGCCAGTTCTGGCTGCCTGAAGCAACAAGGCTGGCACCCTGGTTGCTCCCTTTCCCCCTTCACCTCCTAGGTCATTTGTGGCTAGCTACAGCCCAGCTGGCTTGCCTGAAGCCCCTTCGCCCCTGTGTTCCTCTCAGTTTCTTTCTTGCAGCTAAAACTCCAGGCTGAGCCTGGAGAAACTGCGTGCCAACTTCCAGCTTCCCCCAGGAGCTGCTAGCTACACACCAACTTCCACGTGTCTCCCCCATGGCTCAGTTGTTACACAAAACCTCACTCTTTCTGACTCTCCTATCAAACCTCTATGTTTCTTCCTCTGAGCTTTTCTTCAAGGTTGGCTTTTTTCTTCTCTACATTTAAAACTGCTAAGAAAAACAAATGGGGAATACCCTGGCCTCTCTGCTAGAGCACCCAGCTACCACATGGCAGAGCAGGCCCCTCCCCTACTGCTTCTAAACCCACCATTAATGCCTTTTCTCCCCAACAGGAAGACCTAAAACAACAGTGTCTGTGCTTTTCAACCCAAAATTTTTGTGCTTTTTGTTACTCACGGGTGCCTTCTAAGACTAAATTTCCTCAAACACCTTTGCCTTTCCAGGATCTTAGTGACAGACCATGATGTGCTTGCTCCCAAGTGACTTAATGCCTAATACTCAGTCTTTGCAGAAATCCCCATGCCGGGGTGCTGCTTTCCTGTTTTGATTATCCTATAGGTGCTCCCACAAGTCGAGTGGAGACACCATCTTCTGGAACCTGCCTAAGATGCTAATCTGCCTTCTCCTCAGCCATCTCGTCAGACTGCAGACTCCAGAGACATGCTGAGATCCAGACACAACGCCACCTCCTGGAACCTGCCTAGGAGGCCAAGCTGTCTTCTTCCAGCCACACTGTTTAACTGAAGACTCCAAAGCTAAATCCTACAGAAGACAGATCCAGACCTTGCAGCTACAGATGAACTCTTTTGCCAAAGTCAAATAGCTAAAGTTACATGTTAGTGAGGAAAACTTAATGACTATGTAGATTAGTCAGATGTTATTACCCTCAAACTGTATCACCTGTATTCAATTGATTCAGTGATCCTTTGCTTTCCCAAGCCCCACTCTGGACTCCCATTACCCTGTGACTTAATTGTGCTAACCCCTCTGGCCTAAATAGTGCTTTCTTCTAAATTCCTCATGCAAAATTTTTACCACAGATGACACAGTGACCCCCTTTTTAAAAAAAAAGTAAAGGGGAGGAGATGTGGGACTGTGTAAGGGTATCCTGGTTCTTGGCTGGGCATGGGCCTAGAACCCCAAGACTCCAAGGGAGAAACAGCAGGAGTTCGGCCATGTCCCCAGAACCCAGGGTCCTGACAAGCAGTCTAATCTCCATGGACCTCATGTAGGCCATTACAGCCCTTCCCAAATTGCACAGGCAGAGGGTGTGACTACAGGCCTCAGGCCCTAGAGATTTACATACTAATGAAGGTCAAAGGGCAGAGCCAATTAAACCACCCCCAGGACCTCCCCCTTCCACCCTCCCTACTTAACTCAGGTCTGCCCTGAGTTTGGGGGGGTGCATCCAGATCCATCCACCATCAGTCATGATAATAAACCGTTTTGGAACCAAGGACTTCTTTGTATCTTTGGGACCTGCCATCTCCAAAGGTTCCAACCTCTGAAACTCCAAACCTTTCTCCTGTATGCGGGTCTCCCACCGCGTGGAAGCCTCCAGGCAGCCTCCCCTGCTGCGGCCCCATTGAACCACAATGTGACCCTGAAGACAATATGAAATTAAGCAAGCAGAGCTAAGAGCAGGTGCATGGAATGATGTTTCTTGCAGAGGAAGTCTTAGTCTCCAAATGATTATCAATAATATTCAATGTCTAAATTTAACCAACATAAATGTCAAAATGACCAGGATCCAATCATGTTGGCATGTTATTATTAAATCTCATGGAATCTTTAGTCCAAGGAATAAGCTTACTGAAGGCTGTCTTCCCTCCACTCCCATGCTTCCAGCCTGGCCTCTATTTCTTAGTAACTGTAGTTTCTATGAATTCTCATTGTACTGAACTGCAAATGTGCTTTCTTATCACACACTGTTCTCACCTCTCCCTGCTCTAGTTCTTAGTTCCTTGTGTGGTTTTTAATCCTCTGACTGGAGTGTGAGCAGATGTTAAGGAAAATTTCAGAGACTGATTTCAGTTTAGAGCAGCTGAATCTTCACACCCTCCCAGTCAGGGTCTTCTAGTCAAAGTTACAGCCTGACATCTATGGAAACTGAGTTACAAATCCCCAACAATCTAAGCTGAATGGAAGTTTTGGTAACCAAAACCTGAGAAGAGATAGACCTCTCTTCTCAGTAGTAGAGAATTTTCTACTACAGTTTTCCTAAAGGGACATAGAAAAAAAAGTGACTACTAGATCATTGTCTTGCTCAGCTGTTATCAAGGAAGCCTCCTTCTTGTAGGAGATGCAAACTAACATATAGACCCTTCTGAACAATGTGCTGAGAGAGACCTTGGATCTCTGAATCCTTAATGGAATATTAATATCAAACACTCAGCCTCCCCTGGGTTCACAGGACTCTAAGGGAGAAAAATTGGAGAGATTGTAAGAACCAGACTAAATGGATGGAACCAAGGAAATTATGTCTTCCAGACAAAAGAGGCTCATGGATGCAGAGAAACTGTGGCAGCATGCACAGGACCAGAACAGGTCTAAGCCAATGGTGTCCCAGAGGTGAATGGGGACTGGGGACACAAGATTTTATCCATAAATCTGAAGCCATCATCAAATCAAAAAGACTTGCAAAAGAAAATTTAGTTCTCCCTCTCAAGGAAATACAGAGTCCAGAAATGTCAGTTTCCCATCTGGGAAGGAAGGGAGAATTTAGCACACATTTCTACACAGATGTAGCTCGTCTGTTTTGTCAAGTTCTTCATTTGCCCAGCACTACAGGCTCCCCAGGAAGAGATGGAGGCCTGACTGGCTATAATATAAACAGCAAATTAAATATTTGCTTTTGTAAAAAAAAAAGAAAAAAAGAAAGAAAGAAAGAAAGAAAGAAAGAAAAAGAAAAAGAAAAAGAAAAATTTAGTTTTTTCCAACAGTCATATTGGCATATTAAGCACACTGAAAGGTAGGTCTCATACCCAACAACATGTGGCCAACACAAAATTATCTCAAAGGTATTTTTGGAGGCATCTTTTTTTTCCTTACAGGTCTTTTATTTATATACTATGATTTGATGTTTGGAGTTTGTATGTGATATTTTTATGTATGAATAGTTTCTCCTTGTTTGTATGTGTTTCACAGCAGAATTCTGCGACTTTTTAAATATAATAATCTAATACACAATCCACCCTCAAACTATTGCACAAATTAGAAACCAGAACAAACATTGCAAACTCATCCTAATTGCAACCTGAACCTAAAACACAAGACTGAAAAGAAAGCAAATTCAGATTAATTTCCCTCTCAAACTAGAAGGGCTTACAAATTCTAAAAACACAGATGCCATCCTAGATATCTTACCCAGCAGAAACCCTATGAACAGAAACTACTATGGTGCACAACCACTGGTAACTTCAATCCCAGGGAATCCAGTATTCTCTTCTGAACATACAAAAAGCAAACACATACTGTGTTTCTGTGTGTGCATGTGTGTGTGTGTGTGTGGTGTGTGTGTGTGTTTGTTGTTGTGTGTGTGTGTATTATATGCAGGCTAAACTCTAATAGCTTTATGATGGTTTATATATGCTTAGCCCAGGGAGTGGCACTGTTAGGTGAGGACCTTTTGGAGTAGGTGTGGCCTTCTTGGAGAAGTATGTATCTATAACTTTAAGACCCTCGTGCTAGCTCCTTGGAAGTTGGTGTACTGCTAGTAGCCTTCAGATGAAGATGTAGAACACTCAGCTCCTCCTGCACCATGCCTGGCTGGATGCTACCATATTCCTTCACTGATGATAATGGACTGAATCTCTCAACCTATAAGCCAGCCTCAATTAAATGTTTTTATAAGACTTGCCTTGGTCATGGTGTATGTTCACAACAGTAAAACCTAAGACAAACTTAAATTGCATAGATCTAAAATTTGATCTTTAAGACATAAACATCCATATAAAAGCATGTACCTTCAGACATTGGATGAGAGAGGGACAACAAGATAAAAACAGACCACTCTGGCCACTTTGATATTGGACAGAATAGCTCTGCAGAATATCAGTAAGGCATCATCAAACACCACAAGCAGACTTCAGACCAAGGACACCATTGTGGAAAAACATGGCACCCACAACACTCTCCAGGACATGCCCACTGCAGGTCACAGAACAGGCTTTGGATTGAGAAGATGAGCTCACATTAAGGAGTAGCTCAGCCATACATACAGAAAAAGAACTCACAGATTTATTAAGTGAACGGGGAAATGAGAACTCTCATGGGATTAAACAGCACATTTCCAACAACCAGAAGTTCAGGGGAAGAACTAAAATGAAATTCAGGTCAGTAAGAAGGGTAAGCAAATGAACAGAGTAAGGAAAAGGGAAGATGGAGGGAGAAGGACTCAAGCAAAATACAATATACGTAGAAATGAAAATTTTAAAGATGTAAATTTTTAAACCCAAACCTGGGTGTGGTGGCCCACATCTCTAATCCTGCACTTGGGAAGCATAGGGTGGAGATCTCTATGAGGTCCAGGTTAGTCTGGTCTACATAACTAGGTCCAGGACAACCAGGACTACATAACTGCAGGCTGTCTCATTACAACCACAAAGATAACTAAGCCATCAGCATAGGAAAAAAGATAGTAGAGGGAAAAAATACAACACCAAACACTGAAAATTACAGAGTAAAACTGGCGTGCAGCTCACTTGTAGAGTATGTGCTCAGGATACTGGAGGCTGTTCCATCAAACCCTAACACAAAAATAAGCAGCAAAAATTAACTTTATAGGAGCAGACCAGCTAGATGTCCACTGTTCTGAGTACAGTGGCTCCTCTAGGATGGCTCAGGATATGATGTCCCCACAGGAGCAGAAAAACTAGGTGCTTGCCCAGCCAAAAGCACTGATCTGTCCTTACACAGAATGAATGTCTCCACAGAATACCTTGACCAACACAGCAGTGTTACATTCTCTCCTGAGAGTACTGGGGAGTTAGGCTCCACTGAGAGGGAAGGAGTGTAGTGAAGCTGTCCTTAAAAAAGAGTATTAATGAGAGGTTGGCTTTTTTGTTTTGAGCTTAAATCACACATGATTCCCCCCTGAAATCCAAGCTCTCTGTCTCCTTTGTCTAACTGTGCTCTTCTCCTGTTCTCCTCCTCTGCATCTGTTCCAGCCTAAGATTCCTGTCACTGGTCGAAGCTAATGGCTAGGAGACTCCTTGGGAGCCTGAGCAGAGGCTAGGTACCTGGTTGAGTCTGTTAAGTTCCTCACCTGTGATCAGGATGTCCAGGGCGTCACTGGAGGCCAACGGAGGCTGCTGACTCAGAGGAGAGGTTGTGCACACCATAGCATCTGTATTGGCCTCCAGTGGAGCGGCTCACGTGGCCCAGTGTGAAGTTGGCCATAGAGAGGCCAGTGTCGGTCCGCTGGCTAGGGTGCTGCATGATGTTAGATTCCCCCACCTTGTACAGAGCAAATCTGTCATAGTTGATGTCAGAGCAACACTGCAGGGTGAGGCTCATTCCAGGGTCCAGGATATGGCCTTGGTGAGTCAGCAGAGAGGACTTCTTGGACAGCCCTAGAGGGAAGGTGACAGTGACTGAGGACTTGGTTCTTACCAAAACCTCATGCCCCCCCATTCTGTCCAGCACATGTCACAGCTTCTCCCCAAGCAGGGATGTGACTGAGAACACAGGCTCTCCATTTAGTCCTTCTCTACCTGCAACTCCAGAGAGGGACAGTCCATTGCAAGTGCTTAGGGTCTCAGAAAATGATTGGAGAATGTTGGTGATAACTCACCTGAGATGTGAATTTCCTGGGGCCTACTGGGTACTGACCACAGCTGTGGGGTATTCTTGTAGTCACCATAACATCTGAGTGTCCCTGTAAGGTTTGGGGTCATAGATCCCATAACAAACAGGGCTTGAAACTGTCCACTAGAACATACTCTGTGTCCTGTGAGCTTGTGAACTTCTGATCTTCCTTGGTGATAATGAATTTATCATAGTGACTTGGTGAGACACATTGGAAGGCCATGTTCCTTCCCAATGTCACCACAGGGCTGGGCAGTACTGACAGCCTGAGTTCAGAGTAGTCATAAATTCCTAAGAGAGAAGGAAGCAGTCTCTTACATGTCCTCTCACTATCACAATGTTCTCTTGGAACAATGTGGGAGAGAAATATTCCTGAGAGCAGAGCCTTAGGTTGAGAATCTGACTGTCTCCTCACCTGTCACCACCAGCTCCAGGGTGTCACTGTGCTCTGACCAACCAGCTGAGCTGTAACAATAACAGTGATATTGTCCTTCATGCTCTTCTGTCACAGAAGGGATGAAGAACTTGGCCTTGTTCTTAAGCTCCTGTAGGATCTGTGTGCTCCAGGATTTTTGGCTTCCCTCCTTATTCAGAAAATATATCTCTGCATCCAGGTTCCCCTGATACCAGATGGCCATGGCTACCCTGGACATGATCACAGAACCTGGTCCAGCCTTGATGGTTGGTTTTTGGAGGTTCCCTACATAGAAATAAGAGAGAAGCACATAGGTGTGTTTGAAAGAGGCACAGAGATTGTCCCACAGTGAATGTTACTTTTTCCTTTTTAATTTATTTTTCTCTCATTCAATACACTAGAAGACTGTCTCCAATCCTTTTCTCCCTCCTAACATTACACAATACTCCACACCTCCTCTCTTCCCTATATTCACTGTTCCTCCGTTTCCTTTCAGAGAAGAGTTGGCTTTTCAGTGATATCAGCTGAACATGGCATAAGAAGATGTAAAAGCACTAGGCACATACCCTCATATTAAGATTGTATACGGCAAATCACTAGGAAGAAATATCGCATATGTAGGCAAAAGTGTCAGAGACATCCCCACTGCCAGTGTTAGGAGTTCAATAAGAACCCGAAGCAAGCCAGGTGCTTGTGGCACACACATTTAATCTGAGCTCTCAGAGGAAGAGGTAGGTGGATCTCTGAGTTGGAGACCAGCCTGGTCTACAAAGGGAGTTTCAGGAGAGTAAAGCAGAACTACAGCGTGTTCTCTCTAACTCCCCTGTCCTGACCCAAGCTCTGCTCTGGTCAGCAGGTCAGGGACTAGCAAGAGAGAGAGTGGGGATGGAGGGATGAGAGATGCGAATAATGGAGACAAGACAGAGGGTCTGATCAAGTCTCCCTTTATTGAAAGGAAATCCTGGGTATTTATATGCTTTTCCACGTGACTTGCCCTCGTGGACAAGCAGAGGAACACAGCTGAAGGCACTATGCCATGTGCCTTGTAGCCATGGAGACCACATGCACCTTGCAGCTGGGGGCACTGAACAGCAAAACAAGATATGTGAGAAAAACAAGATGTTTGTCAGAGTGTGCTCAGCTGTTGTGGGCTGTTGAAAAACAAGTCTCTTGTCAGGGTAGATGGACTGAGATGGCTGAAAAGATGATAGCCGCTTTCTGCTAGGAGTTGGCTCCCAACACTCCTCCACTGCAAACCCCATGATCAGTTCAATGGTTAGCTGTGAGCATCTGCCTCTATATATGTCAGGATCTGGCAGATCTCTAAGGAGACAGCAATATCAGGCTCCTGTCAGCATGTACTTCCTGGCATCAACATCAGCTTCTGCCTTTGTCACTTCACATGTGATGGATACCCAGGTGAAGAGGTCTGTGGACGGCCACTCCTTCAGTTTCTGTCCCATACTTTGTCTCCATATTTGCTCCCTTGAGTATTTTGTTACTTCTCAGAAGGACCGAAGCACCCACACTTTGGTCTTCCTTCTTTGTGAACTTCATATGTTCAGTAAGTTGTATCATGGGTATTGTGAGCTTTTGGGCTAATTTCCACTTATCAGTGAGTGCATAGTATGTGTGTTCTTTTGTGATTCGGTTACCTCACTCAGGATATTTTCTAGTTCCATCCATTTGCCTAAGAATTTCATGAATTTGTTTGTTGCTTTTAATAGCTGAGTAGTACTCCATTGTGTAAATGTACCACATTTTCTGTATCCATTCTTCTGTTGAAGGACATCTGGGTTATCTGGTTGCAACATCTGTCACTCCATTGTTCACCAGGGTTTATTCACCTGATCTGGCTGATTAGGAGGGTGGCCCCTATCTCCCTCACTGCTCCATATGTGTCTCTCCGAAAGCTATGTGCTTAGTTGAAGAGGACGACCTTCCCTGAATAGAGGAAGACCAGTCTTCTGTCAAGGGTATACAAGTAGCTGCGCTCCCCTGCTAGAAACTCCAAAAAAAGCTCTTTTCAGCATTTTCGATGTTTCTGAGAAGGGTCCTGCTGTGTATATCTGATTGAAATGAGATTTACAGTCCTTTCTTTCTTTTTCTTTTCTTTTTTTTCTTTTTTTCAGTCTTTTCTTTATATTCTCAAGTGACATGTTACCATTGGTCTTTGCAACTTCTATGCTTGTGTTTTCCTTTAGAATTTTAAGGATACATATTTCTATTCATTTTTATTGTTTGTTTTTTATGTGTATGTTTGTGTGCGTGTATATCTACATGCATGTGTTTCAAAGCACATGTATAGAGGACAAAATATAACTTCAGTAAACAGTTTTCCTTGTATAATGTGGATCCTGACAATCAGAATCAGGTCTTAAGTTGGCAGCTCGCACTTATACAGTGAGCCATGTCACTGTCCTTACAACTACCATCCTTGTTTTCCTAAGTCCTTCCAGTCAGTCTGCAAATTATGTGGTCACGGGGATACTGGTGCAAACAGGTACAGGTTTATTTGAATTTCTTGGAATACAGGGTATTTGTGTAAGAATATGACCATGCTGATTTGTGCTGAAGTTCAACACATGGTGGTGCAGGCATGGGCAGCATTTGTGAGCTCAACTGTATCATCGTGTTGCAGTTGTAAACTTGAGAAGTTAGCAGAGGGGTTGCTGGAGGATGGCAGCACAGAGTCCCAGCACCAAGTGCAGGTTGGATCTTTCTGGATGTTGTAGTCAGCCAGGGCTCTGTCTCCCTCTATCACCTGGTGGGAAATCTCAGCAGCTGCTGGAGTGTTGATGACATGACTTCTTGGTCCTGGATCTCAGTCTTGACATCCTCAGTGGTGTCACTGAATTCAACCTCAAAAATCTTGGACTTGCCCTTCAGTGCCTTGCCAGATATTGACATGTGGGTGTCTGCATGGTGGCACAGTTCAAGAGAAAGAGCTCACTAATATTATTTTTTCCTGTTTATTTTGTGTGTTAAGGATTGATGTAAAGGCCTCCAGTATTCTAAGCACATACTCTATCAATGGGCTACACACCAGACTCACTGTGTAAATGTCAATGTTCAGTATCTTAAGTTTTTTCTTTGTTATCTTTGTTTCTTATGCTGATGGATTTAGTTATCTTTGTGGTTGTATTGAGACAGTCTGTGGCTATGTAGTCCTGGATATCCTGAACCTGGCTGTGTGGACCTCATAGAGATCTCCTCCCTATGCTTCCCAAATACTGGGATTAAAGATGTGTGCCACCACAGCCAGCCTTGAGTTTAAAATTTTAAGTCTCTAAAATTTCAGACTTGCATATATTGTGATTTGATTGAGTCCTCCTTTCTCCATCTTCTCCTTTCACTTACCATGTCTTTCTTCTTACTGTCCTTACTAACCTGAATTTCTTCTTGGTTCTTCCCCTGAGCTTCTGGTTGTTGGAAATGTGCTGTTTAACTCCATGAGACTTCTCATTTTTCTCTTTCATTAATACATTTGTGTATTCTTTTTTTTTGAGTGAGCTTGTTTTTTATGTGAACTCATTTTCTTTGTGTGTGTGTGTTTACAGATATTTATTGAATATTAAAGACAGAAAACAATACAATACATAGGAACTGGATTTTCAGGTTTTGAAAAAACATGCTTATAATAGAAAGGAAGGCTAGCTTTACAGAGAGCATCAAAAGAAAACCAAGTAAAGGAACACAGTTGATAATGATAATGAATAGTAGTGTGGGGTCTCAGCATTGGTAGGTATTCCTGGTTCAATTATCATAGCCTACTTGTGGGTTGGACATTTATATTCCAAGTGAATTCATTTTCTTAATCCACAGACGTGTTCTGTGACCTGCAGTGGCCTGTCATGGAATGTGTTGTGGGTGCCTTTTGGTTTGGTAGCTTCTTGCATAATGGTGCACTAGATCCGAAGTAGTGTTTGTAGTGTTTGCTGATGCCTTATTGATATTCTGCCTAGATGATCTGTCTATTGTCAAAGTGACTAGAGTGGTCTCTATGTTGTCTGTCTCTCCCTGAATGTCTGACTGTGCTTGCTTTTGTATGGATTTTTAGAGCTGAGAGATTTAATTTTAGATCTATTCAATTTACAAGTATGAGAATTTTGCCTGTGTGTGTGTGTTTTCAAAATGTGTGTGCCTTGTGTTGTTTTGAGAATCGAACACTGGATTCCCTGAGACTGAAATTAACAGTTGTGAACCACAGTATGTCTGTTTGGGCATGGTCTCATGTCCTTTTCTGCAAGAGCAAGCAGTGCTCTTAACCATTGAGCCATCTCTAGCCTTGAGTATATCCTTATAATATTATCTTTTGCTGATTCATTGTGTTTTCTTTTTGTTTTTTATTTTTGTCCTCAGGTAGTCATCCTTTTCTTCTGGTGTAACAAGTATGTTACTCCAAATCTCATTGAAATTTATTTTCATATTTCATAAATATCTTTACTAGAATCCTACCTCTTTCTTCCTCATATTTAGAAAGCTTTTGTTTAAAATATTAAGCCATGTGTCTTGGTTTAACTCTTTCCAAACTCTTTCCCCATCAATTGCCCTTCCTACACATCTAACTATATGTTCTTCCACTCAGTGCAGTTTGTGCTGTCCTTATATAATCTGCCACACCCTTAATGAAAACTGTCTTTCTCTTTTCCAGGAGCTCTTAGGTGCCAATAGCTCTTCACCTAGGGGTGGGATCTCTCATTTCCACCCCTATGCTGGGTTTAGTGTGTATTTGGGCTTTTTTTTCTTTTTCTTATTGTCTATTTTATTTATTTACATTTCAAATGTTATTCCCCTTCCCCGTTTCCCCCCCACAAGCTCCTTATTCTCTCCTCTGTCTCCCTGCCTCAATGAAGGTACTCCCTCACTCATCCACCCACTCCTGCCTCATTGCCTAGCACTTCCTTATCCTGGGTCATCAACCCTTCAGAGGACCAAGGGACTTCCCTCCTAGTGATGCCAGATAAGGCAATCCTCTGCTGGAGGTATCCAGCTGGAGCCATGGTTACCCCCTTGTGTATTCTTTGGTTGGTGATTTAGTCCCTGGGATCTTTAAGGGTTCTGGTTGATTGATATTGTTGTTGTTCCTATAAGGTTGAAAACCCCTTCAGCACCTACAATTCTTGCCCTAACTTCTTCATTGGGGTCCCGCACTCAGTCCAATGTTTGGCTGTGTACATCCACATCTGTATTTGTCAGGCTCTGGAAGAGCCTCTCAGGGGACAGCTATACCCAACTCTGGTCAGCAAGCACTTCTTGACATCAGCTAAAGTGTCTCAGATTGGTGTCAGCAGATGAGATGGATCCCTAGGTGGGGCAGTCTCTGAATGGTCTTTCCTTCAGTTTCTGTTCCACTCCCTGTCCCTGTATTTCCTTTTGACAGGAGGAATTCTGGGTTAATATTTTTGAGGTGGGTGGGTGTCCCCATCCTTAAATTGGTCGTCTTGTCTTGCCACTGGATATGGTCTCTACAGGTTCTATTTCCCCTTTGTTAGGTATTTTGCCTAATGTCCTCCATGTTGGGTCCTGAGAACCTTTTCGGTTCCTGGCATCTGGGACTTTCTAATGACTACCCTCAGTTCTCCCTCCCACATTGCTACACACCTACTTTCAAGTTCCTGACCTTCTGTACTTCTCCCCCATCTCCTCTCATATCTGAACTGGTTCCCCTTTCAACTCCACCTCCTCTCTCCCTCCCAGATCCTGTCTCCCTCTATTTCACAGAGATTATTCTCTTCCTGTTACTGAGTAGTACTGTAGCATCCATATTTTGGTGTGATCTACTTTCTTTTTGGGTTTCATATGGTCTGTAAGTTGTACCGTGGATATTAGGATCTTCTTTTTGGCTAATATCCACTTATCGGTGAGTATATACCATGTGTATTCTGTTGTGACTGGGTTACCTTACTCAGGATGATATTTTCAAGTTCCATCCATTTGCATGTGAACTTTATAAAATCATTGTTTTAAATAGCTGTGTAGTACTCCATTGTGTAAGTTTACCACAGTTTTTTTTTTATCCATTTCTCTGCTGAGGGACAACTGGGTTTTTTTTTTTTTCAGCTTCTGGCTATTAAAAATAAGGCTGCATTGAAAATATTGGAACATGTGTCCTTGTTATCTGTTGGAACATCTTTTGGGTATATGCCCAGGAGTGCTTTAGCTGGATACTCAGGTAGAACTATTTTTAATTTTCTGAGGAACCACCAGACTGATTTCCAGAGTGGTTGTACCAGCTTGCAATCCCACCACCAATGGAGAAGTGTTCCTCTTTCTCCACATTCTTGCCAGCATCTGCTATTACCGGAGTTTTTGAACTTAGCCATTCTGACTGGTGTGAGGTGGAATCTCAGGATTGTTTTGACTTGCATTTCCCTGATGACTAAAGATGCTGACCATTTCTTTAACAGCGTCTCAGCCATTTGAGATTCCCCAGTTGGGAGTTCTCTTTTTAGCTCTGTACCCCATTTTAAATTAGGGTTATTTGTTTCTCTAGAGTTTAACTTATTGAGTTCTTTGCATATTTTGGATATTAGCCCTCTATTGGATTGAAGTTGGTAAAGATCTTTTCCCAATCTGTTGGTTGCCCTTTTTGTCTTATTGACAGAATCCTTTGCATTATAGAAGTTTTTCAATTTTTTGAGGTTCCATGATCTTAGAACATAAGCCATTGGTGTTCTGTTCAAGAAAATGTCCCCTCTGTCAATGTGTTTGAGATTCTTTCCCATTACCTCTTCTATTAGATTCATTGTATCTGGTTTTATGTGGAGGTCCTTGATCCACTTCGATTTGCGCTTTGTACAAGTAGATAAGAATGGATCAATTTGAATTCTTCTACATGCTGACCACCAGTTGAATCAGTATCATTTACTGAAAGTGCTGTCTTTTCTCCAGTGCATGGTTTTTGGCACTTTTGTCAAAGATGAAGTAACAATAGGTGTGTGGTTTTATTCCTGGGTCTTCTATTGTATTACATTGATCTACCTGTCTGTCTCTGTACCAATTCCATTTTTTTTAAAATCACAATTGCTCTGTAGTATAGCTTGAGGTAAGCGATGGTGATTCCTCAGAACTTCTTTGTTGTTGAGAATTGTTTGTGTTACCCAGGATTTTTTGTTATTCCAGATAAATTTAAGAATTGCTCTTTCTATTTCTGTGAAGAATTGAGTTGGAATTTTGATGGGAATTGCATTGAATCTGTAGATTGCTTTATGTAAGATGACCCTTTTTTACTATGTTAATCCTGCCAATCCATGAGCATGGGAGATCTTTACATCTTCTGAGGTCTTCTTCAATTACTT